>CAMPQE020000254.1:0-44808 GCA_946902985.2 Meconema thalassinum | reverse complement strand
ACCATAACTTAGGCCAAATATAGAATAATGGGCCCAGATTAAAATATTATAGACAAGAAATAACCATAACTTAGGCCAAATATAGAATAATGGGCCCAGATTAAAATATTATAGACAAGAAATAACCATAACTTAGGCCAAATATAGAATAATGGGCCCAGATTAAAATATTATAGACAAGAAATAACCATAACTTAGGCCAAATATAGAATAATGGGCCCAGATTAAAATATTATAGACAAGAAATAACCATAACTTAGGCCAAATATAGAATAATGGGCCCAGATTAAAATATTATAGACAAGAAATAACCATAACTTAGGCCAAATATAGAATAATGGGCCCAGATTAAAATATTATAGACAAGAAATAACCATAACTTAGGCCAAATATAGAATAATGGGCCCAGATTAAAATATTATAGACAAGAAATAACCATAACTTAGGCCAAATATAGAATAATGGGCCCAGATTAAAATATTATAGACAAGAAATAACCATAACTTAGGCCAAATATAGAATAATGGGCCCAGATTAAAATATTATAGACAAGAAATAACCATAACTTAGGCCAAATATAGAATAATGGGCCCAGATTAAAATATTATAGACAAGAAATAACCATAACTTAGGCCAAATATAGAATAATGGGCCCAGATTAAAATATTATAGACAAGAAATAACCATAACTTAGGCCAAATATAGAATAATGGGCCCAGATTAAAATATTATAGACAAGAAATAACCATAACTTAGGCCAAATATAGAATAATGGGCCCAGATTAAAATATTATAGACAAGAAATAACCATAACTTAGGCCAAATATAGAATAATGGGCCCAGATTAAAATATTATAGACAAGAAATAACCATAACTTAGGCCAAATATAGAATAATGGGCCCAGATTAAAATATTATAGACAAGAAATAACCATAACTTAGGCCAAATATAGAATAATGGGCCCAGATTAAAATATTATAGACAAGAAATAACCATAACTTAGGCCAAATATAGAATAATGGGCCCAGATTAAAATATTATAGACAAGAAATAACCATAACTTAGGCCAAATATAGAATAATGGGCCCAGATTAAAATATTATAGACAAGAAATAACCATAACTTAGGCCAAATATAGAATAATGGGCCCAGATTAAAATATTATAGACAAGAAATAACCATAACTTAGGCCAAATATAGAATAATGGGCCCAGATTAAAATATTATAGACAAGAAATAACCATAACTTAGGCCAAATATAGAATAATGGGCCCAGATTAAAATATTATAGACAAGAAATAACCATAACTTAGGCCAAATATAGAATAATGGGCCCAGATTAAAATATTATAGACAAGAAATAACCATAACTTAGGCCAAATATAGAATAATGGGCCCAGATTAAAATATTATAGACAAGAAATAACCATAACTTAGGCCAAATATAGAATAATGGGCCCAGATTAAAATATTATAGACAAGAAATAACCATAACTTAGGCCAAATATAGAATAATGGGCCCAGATTAAAATATTATAGACAAGAAATAACCATAACTTAGGCCAAATATAGAATAATGGGCCCAGATTAAAATATTATAGACAAGAAATAACCATAACTTAGGCCAAATATAGAATAATGGGCCCAGATTAAAATATTATAGACAAGAAATAACCATAACTTAGGCCAAATATAGAATAATGGGCCCAGATTAAAATATTATAGACAAGAAATAACCATAACTTAGGCCAAATATAGAATAATGGGCCCAGATTAAAATATTATAGACAAGAAATAACCATAACTTAGGCCAAATATAGAATAATGGGCCCAGATTAAAATATTATAGACAAGAAATAACCATAACTTAGGCCAAATATAGAATAATGGGCCCAGATTAAAATATTATAGACAAGAAATAACCATAACTTAGGCCAAATATAGAATAATGGGCCCAGATTAAAATATTATAGACAAGAAATAACCATAACTTAGGCCAAATATAGAATAATGGGCCCAGATTAAAATATTATAGACAAGAAATAACCATAACTTAGGCCAAATATAGAATAATGGGCCCAGATTAAAATATTATAGACAAGAAATAACCATAACTTAGGCCAAATATAGAATAATGGGCCCAGATTAAAATATTATAGACAAGAAATAACCATAACTTAGGCCAAATATAGAATAATGGGCCCAGATTAAAATATTATAGACAAGAAATAACCATAACTTAGGCCAAATATAGAATAATGGGCCCAGATTAAAATATTATAGACAAGAAATAACCATAACTTAGGCCAAATATAGAATAATGGGCCCAGATTAAAATATTATAGACAAGAAATAACCATAACTTAGGCCAAATATAGAATAATGGGCCCAGATTAAAATATTATAGACAAGAAATAACCATAACTTAGGCCAAATATAGAATAATGGGCCCAGATTAAAATATTATAGACAAGAAATAACCATAACTTAGGCCAAATATAGAATAATGGGCCCAGATTAAAATATTATAGACAAGAAATAACCATAACTTAGGCCAAATATAGAATAATGGGCCCAGATTAAAATATTATAGACAAGAAATAACCATAACTTAGGCCAAATATAGAATAATGGGCCCAGATTAAAATATTATAGACAAGAAATAACCATAACTTAGGCCAAATATAGAATAATGGGCCCAGATTAAAATATTATAGACAAGAAATAACCATAACTTAGGCCAAATATAGAATAATGGGCCCAGATTAAAATATTATAGACAAGAAATAACCATAACTTAGGCCAAATATAGAATAATGGGCCCAGATTAAAATATTATAGACAAGAAATAACCATAACTTAGGCCAAATATAGAATAATGGGCCCAGATTAAAATATTATAGACAAGAAATAACCATAACTTAGGCCAAATATAGAATAATGGGCCCAGATTAAAATATTATAGACAAGAAATAACCATAACTTAGGCCAAATATAGAATAATGGGCCCAGATTAAAATATTATAGACAAGAAATAACCATAACTTAGGCCAAATATAGAATAATGGGCCCAGATTAAAATATTATAGACAAGAAATAACCATAACTTAGGCCAAATATAGAATAATGGGCCCAGATTAAAATATTATAGACAAGAAATAACCATAACTTAGGCCAAATATAGAATAATGGGCCCAGATTAAAATATTATAGACAAGAAATAACCATAACTTAGGCCAAATATAGAATAATGGGCCCAGATTAAAATATTATAGACAAGAAATAACCATAACTTAGGCCAAATATAGAATAATGGGCCCAGATTAAAATATTATAGACAAGAAATAACCATAACTTAGGCCAAATATAGAATAATGGGCCCAGATTAAAATATTATAGACAAGAAATAACCATAACTTAGGCCAAATATAGAATAATGGGCCCAGATTAAAATATTATAGACAAGAAATAACCATAACTTAGGCCAAATATAGAATAATGGGCCCAGATTAAAATATTATAGACAAGAAATAACCATAACTTAGGCCAAATATAGAATAATGGGCCCAGATTAAAATATTATAGACAAGAAATAACCATAACTTAGGCCAAATATAGAATAATGGGCCCAGATTAAAATATTATAGACAAGAAATAACCATAACTTAGGCCAAATATAGAATAATGGGCCCAGATTAAAATATTATAGACAAGAAATAACCATAACTTAGGCCAAATATAGAATAATGGGCCCAGATTAAAATATTATAGACAAGAAATAACCATAACTTAGGCCAAATATAGAATAATGGGCCCAGATTAAAATATTATAGACAAGAAATAACCATAACTTAGGCCAAATATAGAATAATGGGCCCAGATTAAAATATTATAGACAAGAAATAACCATAACTTAGGCCAAATATAGAATAATGGGCCCAGATTAAAATATTATAGACAAGAAATAACCATAACTTAGGCCAAATATAGAATAATGGGCCCAGATTAAAATATTATAGACAAGAAATAACCATAACTTAGGCCAAATATAGAATAATGGGCCCAGATTAAAATATTATAGACAAGAAATAACCATAACTTAGGCCAAATATAGAATAATGGGCCCAGATTAAAATATTATAGACAAGAAATAACCATAACTTAGGCCAAATATAGAATAATGGGCCCAGATTAAAATATTATAGACAAGAAATAACCATAACTTAGGCCAAATATAGAATAATGGGCCCAGATTAAAATATTATAGACAAGAAATAACCATAACTTAGGCCAAATATAGAATAATGGGCCCAGATTAAAATATTATAGACAAGAAATAACCATAACTTAGGCCAAATATAGAATAATGGGCCCAGATTAAAATATTATAGACAAGAAATAACCATAACTTAGGCCAAATATAGAATAATGGGCCCAGATTAAAATATTATAGACAAGAAATAACCATAACTTAGGCCAAATATAGAATAATGGGCCCAGATTAAAATATTATAGACAAGAAATAACCATAACTTAGGCCAAATATAGAATAATGGGCCCAGATTAAAATATTATAGACAAGAAATAACCATAACTTAGGCCAAATATAGAATAATGGGCCCAGATTAAAATATTATAGACAAGAAATAACCATAACTTAGGCCAAATATAGAATAATGGGCCCAGATTAAAATATTATAGACAAGAAATAACCATAACTTAGGCCAAATATAGAATAATGGGCCCAGATTAAAATATTATAGACAAGAAATAACCATAACTTAGGCCAAATATAGAATAATGGGCCCAGATTAAAATATTATAGACAAGAAATAACCATAACTTAGGCCAAATATAGAATAATGGGCCCAGATTAAAATATTATAGACAAGAAATAACCATAACTTAGGCCAAATATAGAATAATGGGCCCAGATTAAAATATTATAGACAAGAAATAACCATAACTTAGGCCAAATATAGAATAATGGGCCCAGATTAAAATATTATAGACAAGAAATAACCATAACTTAGGCCAAATATAGAATAATGGGCCCAGATTAAAATATTATAGACAAGAAATAACCATAACTTAGGCCAAATATAGAATAATGGGCCCAGATTAAAATATTATAGACAAGAAATAACCATAACTTAGGCCAAATATAGAATAATGGGCCCAGATTAAAATATTATAGACAAGAAATAACCATAACTTAGGCCAAATATAGAATAATGGGCCCAGATTAAAATATTATAGACAAGAAATAACCATAACTTAGGCCAAATATAGAATAATGGGCCCAGATTAAAATATTATAGACAAGAAATAACCATAACTTAGGCCAAATATAGAATAATGGGCCCAGATTAAAATATTATAGACAAGAAATAACCATAACTTAGGCCAAATATAGAATAATGGGCCCAGATTAAAATATTATAGACAAGAAATAACCATAACTTAGGCCAAATATAGAATAATGGGCCCAGATTAAAATATTATAGACAAGAAATAACCATAACTTAGGCCAAATATAGAATAATGGGCCCAGATTAAAATATTATAGACAAGAAATAACCATAACTTAGGCCAAATATAGAATAATGGGCCCAGATTAAAATATTATAGACAAGAAATAACCATAACTTAGGCCAAATATAGAATAATGGGCCCAGATTAAAATATTATAGACAAGAAATAACCATAACTTAGGCCAAATATAGAATAATGGGCCCAGATTAAAATATTATAGACAAGAAATAACCATAACTTAGGCCAAATATAGAATAATGGGCCCAGATTAAAATATTATAGACAAGAAATAACCATAACTTAGGCCAAATATAGAATAATGGGCCCAGATTAAAATATTATAGACAAGAAATAACCATAACTTAGGCCAAATATAGAATAATGGGCCCAGATTAAAATATTATAGACAAGAAATAACCATAACTTAGGCCAAATATAGAATAATGGGCCCAGATTAAAATATTATAGACAAGAAATAACCATAACTTAGGCCAAATATAGAATAATGGGCCCAGATTAAAATATTATAGACAAGAAATAACCATAACTTAGGCCAAATATAGAATAATGGGCCCAGATTAAAATATTATAGACAAGAAATAACCATAACTTAGGCCAAATATAGAATAATGGGCCCAGATTAAAATATTATAGACAAGAAATAACCATAACTTAGGCCAAATATAGAATAATGGGCCCAGATTAAAATATTATAGACAAGAAATAACCATAACTTAGGCCAAATATAGAATAATGGGCCCAGATTAAAATATTATAGACAAGAAATAACCATAACTTAGGCCAAATATAGAATAATGGGCCCAGATTAAAATATTATAGACAAGAAATAACCATAACTTAGGCCAAATATAGAATAATGGGCCCAGATTAAAATATTATAGACAAGAAATAACCATAACTTAGGCCAAATATAGAATAATGGGCCCAGATTAAAATATTATAGACAAGAAATAACCATAACTTAGGCCAAATATAGAATAATGGGCCCAGATTAAAATATTATAGACAAGAAATAACCATAACTTAGGCCAAATATAGAATAATGGGCCCAGATTAAAATATTATAGACAAGAAATAACCATAACTTAGGCCAAATATAGAATAATGGGCCCAGATTAAAATATTATAGACAAGAAATAACCATAACTTAGGCCAAATATAGAATAATGGGCCCAGATTAAAATATTATAGACAAGAAATAACCATAACTTAGGCCAAATATAGAATAATGGGCCCAGATTAAAATATTATAGACAAGAAATAACCATAACTTAGGCCAAATATAGAATAATGGGCCCAGATTAAAATATTATAGACAAGAAATAACCATAACTTAGGCCAAATATAGAATAATGGGCCCAGATTAAAATATTATAGACAAGAAATAACCATAACTTAGGCCAAATATAGAATAATGGGCCCAGATTAAAATATTATAGACAAGAAATAACCATAACTTAGGCCAAATATAGAATAATGGGCCCAGATTAAAATATTATAGACAAGAAATAACCATAACTTAGGCCAAATATAGAATAATGGGCCCAGATTAAAATATTATAGACAAGAAATAACCATAACTTAGGCCAAATATAGAATAATGGGCCCAGATTAAAATATTATAGACAAGAAATAACCATAACTTAGGCCAAATATAGAATAATGGGCCCAGATTAAAATATTATAGACAAGAAATAACCATAACTTAGGCCAAATATAGAATAATGGGCCCAGATTAAAATATTATAGACAAGAAATAACCATAACTTAGGCCAAATATAGAATAATGGGCCCAGATTAAAATATTATAGACAAGAAATAACCATAACTTAGGCCAAATATAGAATAATGGGCCCAGATTAAAATATTATAGACAAGAAATAACCATAACTTAGGCCAAATATAGAATAATGGGCCCAGATTAAAATATTATAGACAAGAAATAACCATAACTTAGGCCAAATATAGAATAATGGGCCCAGATTAAAATATTATAGACAAGAAATAACCATAACTTAGGCCAAATATAGAATAATGGGCCCAGATTAAAATATTATAGACAAGAAATAACCATAACTTAGGCCAAATATAGAATAATGGGCCCAGATTAAAATATTATAGACAAGAAATAACCATAACTTAGGCCAAATATAGAATAATGGGCCCAGATTAAAATATTATAGACAAGAAATAACCATAACTTAGGCCAAATATAGAATAATGGGCCCAGATTAAAATATTATAGACAAGAAATAACCATAACTTAGGCCAAATATAGAATAATGGGCCCAGATTAAAATATTATAGACAAGAAATAACCATAACTTAGGCCAAATATAGAATAATGGGCCCAGATTAAAATATTATAGACAAGAAATAACCATAACTTAGGCCAAATATAGAATAATGGGCCCAGATTAAAATATTATAGACAAGAAATAACCATAACTTAGGCCAAATATAGAATAATGGGCCCAGATTAAAATATTATAGACAAGAAATAACCATAACTTAGGCCAAATATAGAATAATGGGCCCAGATTAAAATATTATAGACAAGAAATAACCATAACTTAGGCCAAATATAGAATAATGGGCCCAGATTAAAATATTATAGACAAGAAATAACCATAACTTAGGCCAAATATAGAATAATGGGCCCAGATTAAAATATTATAGACAAGAAATAACCATAACTTAGGCCAAATATAGAATAATGGGCCCAGATTAAAATATTATAGACAAGAAATAACCATAACTTAGGCCAAATATAGAATAATGGGCCCAGATTAAAATATTATAGACAAGAAATAACCATAACTTAGGCCAAATATAGAATAATGGGCCCAGATTAAAATATTATAGACAAGAAATAACCATAACTTAGGCCAAATATAGAATAATGGGCCCAGATTAAAATATTATAGACAAGAAATAACCATAACTTAGGCCAAATATAGAATAATGGGCCCAGATTAAAATATTATAGACAAGAAATAACCATAACTTAGGCCAAATATAGAATAATGGGCCCAGATTAAAATATTATAGACAAGAAATAACCATAACTTAGGCCAAATATAGAATAATGGGCCCAGATTAAAATATTATAGACAAGAAATAACCATAACTTAGGCCAAATATAGAATAATGGGCCCAGATTAAAATATTATAGACAAGAAATAACCATAACTTAGGCCAAATATAGAATAATGGGCCCAGATTAAAATATTATAGACAAGAAATAACCATAACTTAGGCCAAATATAGAATAATGGGCCCAGATTAAAATATTATAGACAAGAAATAACCATAACTTAGGCCAAATATAGAATAATGGGCCCAGATTAAAATATTATAGACAAGAAATAACCATAACTTAGGCCAAATATAGAATAATGGGCCCAGATTAAAATATTATAGACAAGAAATAACCATAACTTAGGCCAAATATAGAATAATGGGCCCAGATTAAAATATTATAGACAAGAAATAACCATAACTTAGGCCAAATATAGAATAATGGGCCCAGATTAAAATATTATAGACAAGAAATAACCATAACTTAGGCCAAATATAGAATAATGGGCCCAGATTAAAATATTATAGACAAGAAATAACCATAACTTAGGCCAAATATAGAATAATGGGCCCAGATTAAAATATTATAGACAAGAAATAACCATAACTTAGGCCAAATATAGAATAATGGGCCCAGATTAAAATATTATAGACAAGAAATAACCATAACTTAGGCCAAATATAGAATAATGGGCCCAGATTAAAATATTATAGACAAGAAATAACCATAACTTAGGCCAAATATAGAATAATGGGCCCAGATTAAAATATTATAGACAAGAAATAACCATAACTTAGGCCAAATATAGAATAATGGGCCCAGATTAAAATATTATAGACAAGAAATAACCATAACTTAGGCCAAATATAGAATAATGGGCCCAGATTAAAATATTATAGACAAGAAATAACCATAACTTAGGCCAAATATAGAATAATGGGCCCAGATTAAAATATTATAGACAAGAAATAACCATAACTTAGGCCAAATATAGAATAATGGGCCCAGATTAAAATATTATAGACAAGAAATAACCATAACTTAGGCCAAATATAGAATAATGGGCCCAGATTAAAATATTATAGACAAGAAATAACCATAACTTAGGCCAAATATAGAATAATGGGCCCAGATTAAAATATTATAGACAAGAAATAACCATAACTTAGGCCAAATATAGAATAATGGGCCCAGATTAAAATATTATAGACAAGAAATAACCATAACTTAGGCCAAATATAGAATAATGGGCCCAGATTAAAATATTATAGACAAGAAATAACCATAACTTAGGCCAAATATAGAATAATGGGCCCAGATTAAAATATTATAGACAAGAAATAACCATAACTTAGGCCAAATATAGAATAATGGGCCCAGATTAAAATATTATAGACAAGAAATAACCATAACTTAGGCCAAATATAGAATAATGGGCCCAGATTAAAATATTATAGACAAGAAATAACCATAACTTAGGCCAAATATAGAATAATGGGCCCAGATTAAAATATTATAGACAAGAAATAACCATAACTTAGGCCAAATATAGAATAATGGGCCCAGATTAAAATATTATAGACAAGAAATAACCATAACTTAGGCCAAATATAGAATAATGGGCCCAGATTAAAATATTATAGACAAGAAATAACCATAACTTAGGCCAAATATAGAATAATGGGCCCAGATTAAAATATTATAGACAAGAAATAACCATAACTTAGGCCAAATATAGAATAATGGGCCCAGATTAAAATATTATAGACAAGAAATAACCATAACTTAGGCCAAATATAGAATAATGGGCCCAGATTAAAATATTATAGACAAGAAATAACCATAACTTAGGCCAAATATAGAATAATGGGCCCAGATTAAAATATTATAGACAAGAAATAACCATAACTTAGGCCAAATATAGAATAATGGGCCCAGATTAAAATATTATAGACAAGAAATAACCATAACTTAGGCCAAATATAGAATAATGGGCCCAGATTAAAATATTATAGACAAGAAATAACCATAACTTAGGCCAAATATAGAATAATGGGCCCAGATTAAAATATTATAGACAAGAAATAACCATAACTTAGGCCAAATATAGAATAATGGGCCCAGATTAAAATATTATAGACAAGAAATAACCATAACTTAGGCCAAATATAGAATAATGGGCCCAGATTAAAATATTATAGACAAGAAATAACCATAACTTAGGCCAAATATAGAATAATGGGCCCAGATTAAAATATTATAGACAAGAAATAACCATAACTTAGGCCAAATATAGAATAATGGGCCCAGATTAAAATATTATAGACAAGAAATAACCATAACTTAGGCCAAATATAGAATAATGGGCCCAGATTAAAATATTATAGACAAGAAATAACCATAACTTAGGCCAAATATAGAATAATGGGCCCAGATTAAAATATTATAGACAAGAAATAACCATAACTTAGGCCAAATATAGAATAATGGGCCCAGATTAAAATATTATAGACAAGAAATAACCATAACTTAGGCCAAATATAGAATAATGGGCCCAGATTAAAATATTATAGACAAGAAATAACCATAACTTAGGCCAAATATAGAATAATGGGCCCAGATTAAAATATTATAGACAAGAAATAACCATAACTTAGGCCAAATATAGAATAATGGGCCCAGATTAAAATATTATAGACAAGAAATAACCATAACTTAGGCCAAATATAGAATAATGGGCCCAGATTAAAATATTATAGACAAGAAATAACCATAACTTAGGCCAAATATAGAATAATGGGCCCAGATTAAAATATTATAGACAAGAAATAACCATAACTTAGGCCAAATATAGAATAATGGGCCCAGATTAAAATATTATAGACAAGAAATAACCATAACTTAGGCCAAATATAGAATAATGGGCCCAGATTAAAATATTATAGACAAGAAATAACCATAACTTAGGCCAAATATAGAATAATGGGCCCAGATTAAAATATTATAGACAAGAAATAACCATAACTTAGGCCAAATATAGAATAATGGGCCCAGATTAAAATATTATAGACAAGAAATAACCATAACTTAGGCCAAATATAGAATAATGGGCCCAGATTAAAATATTATAGACAAGAAATAACCATAACTTAGGCCAAATATAGAATAATGGGCCCAGATTAAAATATTATAGACAAGAAATAACCATAACTTAGGCCAAATATAGAATAATGGGCCCAGATTAAAATATTATAGACAAGAAATAACCATAACTTAGGCCAAATATAGAATAATGGGCCCAGATTAAAATATTATAGACAAGAAATAACCATAACTTAGGCCAAATATAGAATAATGGGCCCAGATTAAAATATTATAGACAAGAAATAACCATAACTTAGGCCAAATATAGAATAATGGGCCCAGATTAAAATATTATAGACAAGAAATAACCATAACTTAGGCCAAATATAGAATAATGGGCCCAGATTAAAATATTATAGACAAGAAATAACCATAACTTAGGCCAAATATAGAATAATGGGCCCAGATTAAAATATTATAGACAAGAAATAACCATAACTTAGGCCAAATATAGAATAATGGGCCCAGATTAAAATATTATAGACAAGAAATAACCATAACTTAGGCCAAATATAGAATAATGGGCCCAGATTAAAATATTATAGACAAGAAATAACCATAACTTAGGCCAAATATAGAATAATGGGCCCAGATTAAAATATTATAGACAAGAAATAACCATAACTTAGGCCAAATATAGAATAATGGGCCCAGATTAAAATATTATAGACAAGAAATAACCATAACTTAGGCCAAATATAGAATAATGGGCCCAGATTAAAATATTATAGACAAGAAATAACCATAACTTAGGCCAAATATAGAATAATGGGCCCAGATTAAAATATTATAGACAAGAAATAACCATAACTTAGGCCAAATATAGAATAATGGGCCCAGATTAAAATATTATAGACAAGAAATAACCATAACTTAGGCCAAATATAGAATAATGGGCCCAGATTAAAATATTATAGACAAGAAATAACCATAACTTAGGCCAAATATAGAATAATGGGCCCAGATTAAAATATTATAGACAAGAAATAACCATAACTTAGGCCAAATATAGAATAATGGGCCCAGATTAAAATATTATAGACAAGAAATAACCATAACTTAGGCCAAATATAGAATAATGGGCCCAGATTAAAATATTATAGACAAGAAATAACCATAACTTAGGCCAAATATAGAATAATGGGCCCAGATTAAAATATTATAGACAAGAAATAACCATAACTTAGGCCAAATATAGAATAATGGGCCCAGATTAATAATATTATAGACAAGAAATAACCATAACTTAGGCCAAATATAGAATAATGGGCCCAGATTAAAATATTATAGACAAGAAATAACCATAACTTAGGCCAAATATAGAATAATGGGCCCAGATTAAAATATTATAGACAAGAAATAACCATAACTTAGGCCAAATATAGAATAATGGGCCCAGATTAAAATATTATAGACAAGAAATAACCATAACTTAGGCCAAATATAGAATAATGGGCCCAGATTAAAATATTATAGACAAGAAATAACCATAACTTAGGCCAAATATAGAATAATGGGCCCAGATTAAAATATTATAGACAAGAAATAACCATAACTTAGGCCAAATATAGAATAATGGGCCCAGATTAAAATATTATAGACAAGAAATAACCATAACTTAGGCCAAATATAGAATAATGGGCCCAGATTAAAATATTATAGACAAGAAATAACCATAACTTAGGCCAAATATAGAATAATGGGCCCAGATTAAAATATTATAGACAAGAAATAACCATAACTTAGGCCAAATATAGAATAATGGGCCCAGATTAAAATATTATAGACAAGAAATAACCATAACTTAGGCCAAATATAGAATAATGGGCCCAGATTAAAATATTATAGACAAGAAATAACCATAACTTAGGCCAAATATAGAATAATGGGCCCAGATTAAAATATTATAGACAAGAAATAACCATAACTTAGGCCAAATATAGAATAATGGGCCCAGATTAAAATATTATAGACAAGAAATAACCATAACTTAGGCCAAATATAGAATAATGGGCCCAGATTAAAATATTATAGACAAGAAATAACCATAACTTAGGCCAAATATAGAATAATGGGCCCAGATTAAAATATTATAGACAAGAAATAACCATAACTTAGGCCAAATATAGAATAATGGGCCCAGATTAAAATATTATAGACAAGAAATAACCATAACTTAGGCCAAATATAGAATAATGGGCCCAGATTAAAATATTATAGACAAGAAATAACCATAACTTAGGCCAAATATAGAATAATGGGCCCAGATTAAAATATTATAGACAAGAAATAACCATAACTTAGGCCAAATATAGAATAATGGGCCCAGATTAAAATATTATAGACAAGAAATAACCATAACTTAGGCCAAATATAGAATAATGGGCCCAGATTAAAATATTATAGACAAGAAATAACCATAACTTAGGCCAAATATAGAATAATGGGCCCAGATTAAAATATTATAGACAAGAAATAACCATAACTTAGGCCAAATATAGAATAATGGGCCCAGATTAAAATATTATAGACAAGAAATAACCATAACTTAGGCCAAATATAGAATAATGGGCCCAGATTAAAATATTATAGACAAGAAATAACCATAACTTAGGCCAAATATAGAATAATGGGCCCAGATTAAAATATTATAGACAAGAAATAACCATAACTTAGGCCAAATATAGAATAATGGGCCCAGATTAAAATATTATAGACAAGAAATAACCATAACTTAGGCCAAATATAGAATAATGGGCCCAGATTAAAATATTATAGACAAGAAATAACCATAACTTAGGCCAAATATAGAATAATGGGCCCAGATTAAAATATTATAGACAAGAAATAACCATAACTTAGGCCAAATATAGAATAATGGGCCCAGATTAAAATATTATAGACAAGAAATAACCATAACTTAGGCCAAATATAGAATAATGGGCCCAGATTAAAATATTATAGACAAGAAATAACCATAACTTAGGCCAAATATAGAATAATGGGCCCAGATTAAAATATTATAGACAAGAAATAACCATAACTTAGGCCAAATATAGAATAATGGGCCCAGATTAAAATATTATAGACAAGAAATAACCATAACTTAGGCCAAATATAGAATAATGGGCCCAGATTAAAATATTATAGACAAGAAATAACCATAACTTAGGCCAAATATAGAATAATGGGCCCAGATTAAAATATTATAGACAAGAAATAACCATAACTTAGGCCAAATATAGAATAATGGGCCCAGATTAAAATATTATAGACAAGAAATAACCATAACTTAGGCCAAATATAGAATAATGGGCCCAGATTAAAATATTATAGACAAGAAATAACCATAACTTAGGCCAAATATAGAATAATGGGCCCAGATTAAAATATTATAGACAAGAAATAACCATAACTTAGGCCAAATATAGAATAATGGGCCCAGATTAAAATATTATAGACAAGAAATAACCATAACTTAGGCCAAATATAGAATAATGGGCCCAGATTAAAATATTATAGACAAGAAATAACCATAACTTAGGCCAAATATAGAATAATGGGCCCAGATTAAAATATTATAGACAAGAAATAACCATAACTTAGGCCAAATATAGAATAATGGGCCCAGATTAAAATATTATAGACAAGAAATAACCATAACTTAGGCCAAATATAGAATAATGGGCCCAGATTAAAATATTATAGACAAGAAATAACCATAACTTAGGCCAAATATAGAATAATGGGCCCAGATTAAAATATTATAGACAAGAAATAACCATAACTTAGGCCAAATATAGAATAATGGGCCCAGATTAAAATATTATAGACAAGAAATAACCATAACTTAGGCCAAATATAGAATAATGGGCCCAGATTAAAATATTATAGACAAGAAATAACCATAACTTAGGCCAAATATAGAATAATGGGCCCAGATTAAAATATTATAGACAAGAAATAACCATAACTTAGGCCAAATATAGAATAATGGGCCCAGATTAAAATATTATAGACAAGAAATAACCATAACTTAGGCCAAATATAGAATAATGGGCCCAGATTAAAATATTATAGACAAGAAATAACCATAACTTAGGCCAAATATAGAATAATGGGCCCAGATTAAAATATTATAGACAAGAAATAACCATAACTTAGGCCAAATATAGAATAATGGGCCCAGATTAAAATATTATAGACAAGAAATAACCATAACTTAGGCCAAATATAGAATAATGGGCCCAGATTAAAATATTATAGACAAGAAATAACCATAACTTAGGCCAAATATAGAATAATGGGCCCAGATTAAAATATTATAGACAAGAAATAACCATAACTTAGGCCAAATATAGAATAATGGGCCCAGATTAAAATATTATAGACAAGAAATAACCATAACTTAGGCCAAATATAGAATAATGGGCCCAGATTAAAATATTATAGACAAGAAATAACCATAACTTAGGCCAAATATAGAATAATGGGCCCAGATTAAAATATTATAGACAAGAAATAACCATAACTTAGGCCAAATATAGAATAATGGGCCCAGATTAAAATATTATAGACAAGAAATAACCATAACTTAGGCCAAATATAGAATAATGGGCCCAGATTAAAATATTATAGACAAGAAATAACCATAACTTAGGCCAAATATAGAATAATGGGCCCAGATTAAAATATTATAGACAAGAAATAACCATAACTTAGGCCAAATATAGAATAATGGGCCCAGATTAAAATATTATAGACAAGAAATAACCATAACTTAGGCCAAATATAGAATAATGGGCCCAGATTAAAATATTATAGACAAGAAATAACCATAACTTAGGCCAAATATAGAATAATGGGCCCAGATTAAAATATTATAGACAAGAAATAACCATAACTTAGGCCAAATATAGAATAATGGGCCCAGATTAAAATATTATAGACAAGAAATAACCATAACTTAGGCCAAATATAGAATAATGGGCCCAGATTAAAATATTATAGACAAGAAATAACCATAACTTAGGCCAAATATAGAATAATGGGCCCAGATTAAAATATTATAGACAAGAAATAACCATAACTTAGGCCAAATATAGAATAATGGGCCCAGATTAAAATATTATAGACAAGAAATAACCATAACTTAGGCCAAATATAGAATAATGGGCCCAGATTAAAATATTATAGACAAGAAATAACCATAACTTAGGCCAAATATAGAATAATGGGCCCAGATTAAAATATTATAGACAAGAAATAACCATAACTTAGGCCAAATATAGAATAATGGGCCCAGATTAAAATATTATAGACAAGAAATAACCATAACTTAGGCCAAATATAGAATAATGGGCCCAGATTAAAATATTATAGACAAGAAATAACCATAACTTAGGCCAAATATAGAATAATGGGCCCAGATTAAAATATTATAGACAAGAAATAACCATAACTTAGGCCAAATATAGAATAATGGGCCCAGATTAAAATATTATAGACAAGAAATAACCATAACTTAGGCCAAATATAGAATAATGGGCCCAGATTAAAATATTATAGACAAGAAATAACCATAACTTAGGCCAAATATAGAATAATGGGCCCAGATTAAAATATTATAGACAAGAAATAACCATAACTTAGGCCAAATATAGAATAATGGGCCCAGATTAAAATATTATAGACAAGAAATAACCATAACTTAGGCCAAATATAGAATAATGGGCCCAGATTAAAATATTATAGACAAGAAATAACCATAACTTAGGCCAAATATAGAATAATGGGCCCAGATTAAAATATTATAGACAAGAAATAACCATAACTTAGGCCAAATATAGAATAATGGGCCCAGATTAAAATATTATAGACAAGAAATAACCATAACTTAGGCCAAATATAGAATAATGGGCCCAGATTAAAATATTATAGACAAGAAATAACCATAACTTAGGCCAAATATAGAATAATGGGCCCAGATTAAAATATTATAGACAAGAAATAACCATAACTTAGGCCAAATATAGAATAATGGGCCCAGATTAAAATATTATAGACAAGAAATAACCATAACTTAGGCCAAATATAGAATAATGGGCCCAGATTAAAATATTATAGACAAGAAATAACCATAACTTAGGCCAAATATAGAATAATGGGCCCAGATTAAAATATTATAGACAAGAAATAACCATAACTTAGGCCAAATATAGAATAATGGGCCCAGATTAAAATATTATAGACAAGAAATAACCATAACTTAGGCCAAATATAGAATAATGGGCCCAGATTAAAATATTATAGACAAGAAATAACCATAACTTAGGCCAAATATAGAATAATGGGCCCAGATTAAAATATTATAGACAAGAAATAACCATAACTTAGGCCAAATATAGAATAATGGGCCCAGATTAAAATATTATAGACAAGAAATAACCATAACTTAGGCCAAATATAGAATAATGGGCCCAGATTAAAATATTATAGACAAGAAATAACCATAACTTAGGCCAAATATAGAATAATGGGCCCAGATTAAAATATTATAGACAAGAAATAACCATAACTTAGGCCAAATATAGAATAATGGGCCCAGATTAAAATATTATAGACAAGAAATAACCATAACTTAGGCCAAATATAGAATAATGGGCCCAGATTAAAATATTATAGACAAGAAATAACCATAACTTAGGCCAAATATAGAATAATGGGCCCAGATTAAAATATTATAGACAAGAAATAACCATAACTTAGGCCAAATATAGAATAATGGGCCCAGATTAAAATATTATAGACAAGAAATAACCATAACTTAGGCCAAATATAGAATAATGGGCCCAGATTAAAATATTATAGACAAGAAATAACCATAACTTAGGCCAAATATAGAATAATGGGCCCAGATTAAAATATTATAGACAAGAAATAACCATAACTTAGGCCAAATATAGAATAATGGGCCCAGATTAAAATATTATAGACAAGAAATAACCATAACTTAGGCCAAATATAGAATAATGGGCCCAGATTAAAATATTATAGACAAGAAATAACCATAACTTAGGCCAAATATAGAATAATGGGCCCAGATTAAAATATTATAGACAAGAAATAACCATAACTTAGGCCAAATATAGAATAATGGGCCCAGATTAAAATATTATAGACAAGAAATAACCATAACTTAGGCCAAATATAGAATAATGGGCCCAGATTAAAATATTATAGACAAGAAATAACCATAACTTAGGCCAAATATAGAATAATGGGCCCAGATTAAAATATTATAGACAAGAAATAACCATAACTTAGGCCAAATATAGAATAATGGGCCCAGATTAAAATATTATAGACAAGAAATAACCATAACTTAGGCCAAATATAGAATAATGGGCCCAGATTAAAATATTATAGACAAGAAATAACCATAACTTAGGCCAAATATAGAATAATGGGCCCAGATTAAAATATTATAGACAAGAAATAACCATAACTTAGGCCAAATATAGAATAATGGGCCCAGATTAAAATATTATAGACAAGAAATAACCATAACTTAGGCCAAATATAGAATAATGGGCCCAGATTAAAATATTATAGACAAGAAATAACCATAACTTAGGCCAAATATAGAATAATGGGCCCAGATTAAAATATTATAGACAAGAAATAACCATAACTTAGGCCAAATATAGAATAATGGGCCCAGATTAAAATATTATAGACAAGAAATAACCATAACTTAGGCCAAATATAGAATAATGGGCCCAGATTAAAATATTATAGACAAGAAATAACCATAACTTAGGCCAAATATAGAATAATGGGCCCAGATTAAAATATTATAGACAAGAAATAACCATAACTTAGGCCAAATATAGAATAATGGGCCCAGATTAAAATATTATAGACAAGAAATAACCATAACTTAGGCCAAATATAGAATAATGGGCCCAGATTAAAATATTATAGACAAGAAATAACCATAACTTAGGCCAAATATAGAATAATGGGCCCAGATTAAAATATTATAGACAAGAAATAACCATAACTTAGGCCAAATATAGAATAATGGGCCCAGATTAAAATATTATAGACAAGAAATAACCATAACTTAGGCCAAATATAGAATAATGGGCCCAGATTAAAATATTATAGACAAGAAATAACCATAACTTAGGCCAAATATAGAATAATGGGCCCAGATTAAAATATTATAGACAAGAAATAACCATAACTTAGGCCAAATATAGAATAATGGGCCCAGATTAAAATATTATAGACAAGAAATAACCATAACTTAGGCCAAATATAGAATAATGGGCCCAGATTAAAATATTATAGACAAGAAATAACCATAACTTAGGCCAAATATAGAATAATGGGCCCAGATTAAAATATTATAGACAAGAAATAACCATAACTTAGGCCAAATATAGAATAATGGGCCCAGATTAAAATATTATAGACAAGAAATAACCATAACTTAGGCCAAATATAGAATAATGGGCCCAGATTAAAATATTATAGACAAGAAATAACCATAACTTAGGCCAAATATAGAATAATGGGCCCAGATTAAAATATTATAGACAAGAAATAACCATAACTTAGGCCAAATATAGAATAATGGGCCCAGATTAAAATATTATAGACAAGAAATAACCATAACTTAGGCCAAATATAGAATAATGGGCCCAGATTAAAATATTATAGACAAGAAATAACCATAACTTAGGCCAAATATAGAATAATGGGCCCAGATTAAAATATTATAGACAAGAAATAACCATAACTTAGGCCAAATATAGAATAATGGGCCCAGATTAAAATATTATAGACAAGAAATAACCATAACTTAGGCCAAATATAGAATAATGGGCCCAGATTAAAATATTATAGACAAGAAATAACCATAACTTAGGCCAAATATAGAATAATGGGCCCAGATTAAAATATTATAGACAAGAAATAACCATAACTTAGGCCAAATATAGAATAATGGGCCCAGATTAAAATATTATAGACAAGAAATAACCATAACTTAGGCCAAATATAGAATAATGGGCCCAGATTAAAATATTATAGACAAGAAATAACCATAACTTAGGCCAAATATAGAATAATGGGCCCAGATTAAAATATTATAGACAAGAAATAACCATAACTTAGGCCAAATATAGAATAATGGGCCCAGATTAAAATATTATAGACAAGAAATAACCATAACTTAGGCCAAATATAGAATAATGGGCCCAGATTAAAATATTATAGACAAGAAATAACCATAACTTAGGCCAAATATAGAATAATGGGCCCAGATTAAAATATTATAGACAAGAAATAACCATAACTTAGGCCAAATATAGAATAATGGGCCCAGATTAAAATATTATAGACAAGAAATAACCATAACTTAGGCCAAATATAGAATAATGGGCCCAGATTAAAATATTATAGACAAGAAATAACCATAACTTAGGCCAAATATAGAATAATGGGCCCAGATTAAAATATTATAGACAAGAAATAACCATAACTTAGGCCAAATATAGAATAATGGGCCCAGATTAAAATATTATAGACAAGAAATAACCATAACTTAGGCCAAATATAGAATAATGGGCCCAGATTAAAATATTATAGACAAGAAATAACCATAACTTAGGCCAAATATAGAATAATGGGCCCAGATTAAAATATTATAGACAAGAAATAACCATAACTTAGGCCAAATATAGAATAATGGGCCCAGATTAAAATATTATAGACAAGAAATAACCATAACTTAGGCCAAATATAGAATAATGGGCCCAGATTAAAATATTATAGACAAGAAATAACCATAACTTAGGCCAAATATAGAATAATGGGCCCAGATTAAAATATTATAGACAAGAAATAACCATAACTTAGGCCAAATATAGAATAATGGGCCCAGATTAAAATATTATAGACAAGAAATAACCATAACTTAGGCCAAATATAGAATAATGGGCCCAGATTAAAATATTATAGACAAGAAATAACCATAACTTAGGCCAAATATAGAATAATGGGCCCAGATTAAAATATTATAGACAAGAAATAACCATAACTTAGGCCAAATATAGAATAATGGGCCCAGATTAAAATATTATAGACAAGAAATAACCATAACTTAGGCCAAATATAGAATAATGGGCCCAGATTAAAATATTATAGACAAGAAATAACCATAACTTAGGCCAAATATAGAATAATGGGCCCAGATTAAAATATTATAGACAAGAAATAACCATAACTTAGGCCAAATATAGAATAATGGGCCCAGATTAAAATATTATAGACAAGAAATAACCATAACTTAGGCCAAATATAGAATAATGGGCCCAGATTAAAATATTATAGACAAGAAATAACCATAACTTAGGCCAAATATAGAATAATGGGCCCAGATTAAAATATTATAGACAAGAAATAACCATAACTTAGGCCAAATATAGAATAATGGGCCCAGATTAAAATATTATAGACAAGAAATAACCATAACTTAGGCCAAATATAGAATAATGGGCCCAGATTAAAATATTATAGACAAGAAATAACCATAACTTAGGCCAAATATAGAATAATGGGCCCAGATTAAAATATTATAGACAAGAAATAACCATAACTTAGGCCAAATATAGAATAATGGGCCCAGATTAAAATATTATAGACAAGAAATAACCATAACTTAGGCCAAATATAGAATAATGGGCCCAGATTAAAATATTATAGACAAGAAATAACCATAACTTAGGCCAAATATAGAATAATGGGCCCAGATTAAAATATTATAGACAAGAAATAACCATAACTTAGGCCAAATATAGAATAATGGGCCCAGATTAAAATATTATAGACAAGAAATAACCATAACTTAGGCCAAATATAGAATAATGGGCCCAGATTAAAATATTATAGACAAGAAATAACCATAACTTAGGCCAAATATAGAATAATGGGCCCAGATTAAAATATTATAGACAAGAAATAACCATAACTTAGGCCAAATATAGAATAATGGGCCCAGATTAAAATATTATAGACAAGAAATAACCATAACTTAGGCCAAATATAGAATAATGGGCCCAGATTAAAATATTATAGACAAGAAATAACCATAACTTAGGCCAAATATAGAATAATGGGCCCAGATTAAAATATTATAGACAAGAAATAACCATAACTTAGGCCAAATATAGAATAATGGGCCCAGATTAAAATATTATAGACAAGAAATAACCATAACTTAGGCCAAATATAGAATAATGGGCCCAGATTAAAATATTATAGACAAGAAATAACCATAACTTAGGCCAAATATAGAATAATGGGCCCAGATTAAAATATTATAGACAAGAAATAACCATAACTTAGGCCAAATATAGAATAATGGGCCCAGATTAAAATATTATAGACAAGAAATAACCATAACTTAGGCCAAATATAGAATAATGGGCCCAGATTAAAATATTATAGACAAGAAATAACCATAACTTAGGCCAAATATAGAATAATGGGCCCAGATTAAAATATTATAGACAAGAAATAACCATAACTTAGGCCAAATATAGAATAATGGGCCCAGATTAAAATATTATAGACAAGAAATAACCATAACTTAGGCCAAATATAGAATAATGGGCCCAGATTAAAATATTATAGACAAGAAATAACCATAACTTAGGCCAAATATAGAATAATGGGCCCAGATTAAAATATTATAGACAAGAAATAACCATAACTTAGGCCAAATATAGAATAATGGGCCCAGATTAAAATATTATAGACAAGAAATAACCATAACTTAGGCCAAATATAGAATAATGGGCCCAGATTAAAATATTATAGACAAGAAATAACCATAACTTAGGCCAAATATAGAATAATGGGCCCAGATTAAAATATTATAGACAAGAAATAACCATAACTTAGGCCAAATATAGAATAATGGGCCCAGATTAAAATATTATAGACAAGAAATAACCATAACTTAGGCCAAATATAGAATAATGGGCCCAGATTAAAATATTATAGACAAGAAATAACCATAACTTAGGCCAAATATAGAATAATGGGCCCAGATTAAAATATTATAGACAAGAAATAACCATAACTTAGGCCAAATATAGAATAATGGGCCCAGATTAAAATATTATAGACAAGAAATAACCATAACTTAGGCCAAATATAGAATAATGGGCCCAGATTAAAATATTATAGACAAGAAATAACCATAACTTAGGCCAAATATAGAATAATGGGCCCAGATTAAAATATTATAGACAAGAAATAACCATAACTTAGGCCAAATATAGAATAATGGGCCCAGATTAAAATATTATAGACAAGAAATAACCATAACTTAGGCCAAATATAGAATAATGGGCCCAGATTAAAATATTATAGACAAGAAATAACCATAACTTAGGCCAAATATAGAATAATGGGCCCAGATTAAAATATTATAGACAAGAAATAACCATAACTTAGGCCAAATATAGAATAATGGGCCCAGATTAAAATATTATAGACAAGAAATAACCATAACTTAGGCCAAATATAGAATAATGGGCCCAGATTAAAATATTATAGACAAGAAATAACCATAACTTAGGCCAAATATAGAATAATGGGCCCAGATTAAAATATTATAGACAAGAAATAACCATAACTTAGGCCAAATATAGAATAATGGGCCCAGATTAAAATATTATAGACAAGAAATAACCATAACTTAGGCCAAATATAGAATAATGGGCCCAGATTAAAATATTATAGACAAGAAATAACCATAACTTAGGCCAAATATAGAATAATGGGCCCAGATTAAAATATTATAGACAAGAAATAACCATAACTTAGGCCAAATATAGAATAATGGGCCCAGATTAAAATATTATAGACAAGAAATAACCATAACTTAGGCCAAATATAGAATAATGGGCCCAGATTAAAATATTATAGACAAGAAATAACCATAACTTAGGCCAAATATAGAATAATGGGCCCAGATTAAAATATTATAGACAAGAAATAACCATAACTTAGGCCAAATATAGAATAATGGGCCCAGATTAAAATATTATAGACAAGAAATAACCATAACTTAGGCCAAATATAGAATAATGGGCCCAGATTAAAATATTATAGACAAGAAATAACCATAACTTAGGCCAAATATAGAATAATGGGCCCAGATTAAAATATTATAGACAAGAAATAACCATAACTTAGGCCAAATATAGAATAATGGGCCCAGATTAAAATATTATAGACAAGAAATAACCATAACTTAGGCCAAATATAGAATAATGGGCCCAGATTAAAATATTATAGACAAGAAATAACCATAACTTAGGCCAAATATAGAATAATGGGCCCAGATTAAAATATTATAGACAAGAAATAACCATAACTTAGGCCAAATATAGAATAATGGGCCCAGATTAAAATATTATAGACAAGAAATAACCATAACTTAGGCCAAATATAGAATAATGGGCCCAGATTAAAATATTATAGACAAGAAATAACCATAACTTAGGCCAAATATAGAATAATGGGCCCAGATTAAAATATTATAGACAAGAAATAACCATAACTTAGGCCAAATATAGAATAATGGGCCCAGATTAAAATATTATAGACAAGAAATAACCATAACTTAGGCCAAATATAGAATAATGGGCCCAGATTAAAATATTATAGACAAGAAATAACCATAACTTAGGCCAAATATAGAATAATGGGCCCAGATTAAAATATTATAGACAAGAAATAACCATAACTTAGGCCAAATATAGAATAATGGGCCCAGATTAAAATATTATAGACAAGAAATAACCATAACTTAGGCCAAATATAGAATAATGGGCCCAGATTAAAATATTATAGACAAGAAATAACCATAACTTAGGCCAAATATAGAATAATGGGCCCAGATTAAAATATTATAGACAAGAAATAACCATAACTTAGGCCAAATATAGAATAATGGGCCCAGATTAAAATATTATAGACAAGAAATAACCATAACTTAGGCCAAATATAGAATAATGGGCCCAGATTAAAATATTATAGACAAGAAATAACCATAACTTAGGCCAAATATAGAATAATGGGCCCAGATTAAAATATTATAGACAAGAAATAACCATAACTTAGGCCAAATATAGAATAATGGGCCCAGATTAAAATATTATAGACAAGAAATAACCATAACTTAGGCCAAATATAGAATAATGGGCCCAGATTAAAATATTATAGACAAGAAATAACCATAACTTAGGCCAAATATAGAATAATGGGCCCAGATTAAAATATTATAGACAAGAAATAACCATAACTTAGGCCAAATATAGAATAATGGGCCCAGATTAAAATATTATAGACAAGAAATAACCATAACTTAGGCCAAATATAGAATAATGGGCCCAGATTAAAATATTATAGACAAGAAATAACCATAACTTAGGCCAAATATAGAATAATGGGCCCAGATTAAAATATTATAGACAAGAAATAACCATAACTTAGGCCAAATATAGAATAATGGGCCCAGATTAAAATATTATAGACAAGAAATAACCATAACTTAGGCCAAATATAGAATAATGGGCCCAGATTAAAATATTATAGACAAGAAATAACCATAACTTAGGCCAAATATAGAATAATGGGCCCAGATTAAAATATTATAGACAAGAAATAACCATAACTTAGGCCAAATATAGAATAATGGGCCCAGATTAAAATATTATAGACAAGAAATAACCATAACTTAGGCCAAATATAGAATAATGGGCCCAGATTAAAATATTATAGACAAGAAATAACCATAACTTAGGCCAAATATAGAATAATGGGCCCAGATTAAAATATTATAGACAAGAAATAACCATAACTTAGGCCAAATATAGAATAATGGGCCCAGATTAAAATATTATAGACAAGAAATAACCATAACTTAGGCCAAATATAGAATAATGGGCCCAGATTAAAATATTATAGACAAGAAATAACCATAACTTAGGCCAAATATAGAATAATGGGCCCAGATTAAAATATTATAGACAAGAAATAACCATAACTTAGGCCAAATATAGAATAATGGGCCCAGATTAAAATATTATAGACAAGAAATAACCATAACTTAGGCCAAATATAGAATAATGGGCCCAGATTAAAATATTATAGACAAGAAATAACCATAACTTAGGCCAAATATAGAATAATGGGCCCAGATTAAAATTATAGACAAGAAATAACCATAACTTAGGCCAAATATAGAATAATGGGCCCAGATTAAAATATTATAGACAAGAAATAACCATAACTTAGGCCAAATATAGAATAATGGGCCCAGATTAAAATATTATAGACAAGAAATAACCATAACTTAGGCCAAATATAGAATAATGGGCCCAGATTAAAATATTATAGACAAGAAATAACCATAACTTAGGCCAAATATAGAATAATGGGCCCAGATTAAAATATTATAGACAAGAAATAACCATAACTTAGGCCAAATATAGAATAATGGGCCCAGATTAAAATATTATAGACAAGAAATAACCATAACTTAGGCCAAATATAGAATAATGGGCCCAGATTAAAATATTATAGACAAGAAATAACCATAACTTAGGCCAAATATAGAATAATGGGCCCAGATTAAAATATTATAGACAAGAAATAACCATAACTTAGGCCAAATATAGAATAATGGGCCCAGATTAAAATATTATAGACAAGAAATAACCATAACTTAGGCCAAATATAGAATAATGGGCCCAGATTAAAATATTATAGACAAGAAATAACCATAACTTAGGCCAAATATAGAATAATGGGCCCAGATTAAAATATTATAGACAAGAAATAACCATAACTTAGGCCAAATATAGAATAATGGGCCCAGATTAAAATATTATAGACAAGAAATAACCATAACTTAGGCCAAATATAGAATAATGGGCCCAGATTAAAATATTATAGACAAGAAATAACCATAACTTAGGCCAAATATAGAATAATGGGCCCAGATTAAAATATTATAGACAAGAAATAACCATAACTTAGGCCAAATATAGAATAATGGGCCCAGATTAAAATATTATAGACAAGAAATAACCATAACTTAGGCCAAATATAGAATAATGGGCCCAGATTAAAATATTATAGACAAGAAATAACCATAACTTAGGCCAAATATAGAATAATGGGCCCAGATTAAAATATTATAGACAAGAAATAACCATAACTTAGGCCAAATATAGAATAATGGGCCCAGATTAAAATATTATAGACAAGAAATAACCATAACTTAGGCCAAATATAGAATAATGGGCCCAGATTAAAATATTATAGACAAGAAATAACCATAACTTAGGCCAAATATAGAATAATGGGCCCAGATTAAAATATTATAGACAAGAAATAACCATAACTTAGGCCAAATATAGAATAATGGGCCCAGATTAAAATATTATAGACAAGAAATAACCATAACTTAGGCCAAATATAGAATAATGGGCCCAGATTAAAATATTATAGACAAGAAATAACCATAACTTAGGCCAAATATAGAATAATGGGCCCAGATTAAAATATTATAGACAAGAAATAACCATAACTTAGGCCAAATATAGAATAATGGGCCCAGATTAAAATATTATAGACAAGAAATAACCATAACTTAGGCCAAATATAGAATAATGGGCCCAGATTAAAATATTATAGACAAGAAATAACCATAACTTAGGCCAAATATAGAATAATGGGCCCAGATTAAAATATTATAGACAAGAAATAACCATAACTTAGGCCAAATATAGAATAATGGGCCCAGATTAAAATATTATAGACAAGAAATAACCATAACTTAGGCCAAATATAGAATAATGGGCCCAGATTAAAATATTATAGACAAGAAATAACCATAACTTAGGCCAAATATAGAATAATGGGCCCAGATTAAAATATTATAGACAAGAAATAACCATAACTTAGGCCAAATATAGAATAATGGGCCCAGATTAAAATATTATAGACAAGAAATAACCATAACTTAGGCCAAATATAGAATAATGGGCCCAGATTAAAATATTATAGACAAGAAATAACCATAACTTAGGCCAAATATAGAATAATGGGCCCAGATTAAAATATTATAGACAAGAAATAACCATAACTTAGGCCAAATATAGAATAATGGGCCCAGATTAAAATATTATAGACAAGAAATAACCATAACTTAGGCCAAATATAGAATAATGGGCCCAGATTAAAATATTATAGACAAGAAATAACCATAACTTAGGCCAAATATAGAATAATGGGCCCAGATTAAAATATTATAGACAAGAAATAACCATAACTTAGGCCAAATATAGAATAATGGGCCCAGATTAAAATATTATAGACAAGAAATAACCATAACTTAGGCCAAATATAGAATAATGGGCCCAGATTAAAATATTATAGACAAGAAATAACCATAACTTAGGCCAAATATAGAATAATGGGCCCAGATTAAAATATTATAGACAAGAAATAACCATAACTTAGGCCAAATATAGAATAATGGGCCCAGATTAAAATATTATAGACAAGAAATAACCATAACTTAGGCCAAATATAGAATAATGGGCCCAGATTAAAATATTATAGACAAGAAATAACCATAACTTAGGCCAAATATAGAATAATGGGCCCAGATTAAAATATTATAGACAAGAAATAACCATAACTTAGGCCAAATATAGAATAATGGGCCCAGATTAAAATATTATAGACAAGAAATAACCATAACTTAGGCCAAATATAGAATAATGGGCCCAGATTAAAATATTATAGACAAGAAATAACCATAACTTAGGCCAAATATAGAATAATGGGCCCAGATTAAAATATTATAGACAAGAAATAACCATAACTTAGGCCAAATATAGAATAATGGGCCCAGATTAAAATATTATAGACAAGAAATAACCATAACTTAGGCCAAATATAGAATAATGGGCCCAGATTAAAATATTATAGACAAGAAATAACCATAACTTAGGCCAAATATAGAATAATGGGCCCAGATTAAAATATTATAGACAAGAAATAACCATAACTTAGGCCAAATATAGAATAATGGGCCCAGATTAAAATATTATAGACAAGAAATAACCATAACTTAGGCCAAATATAGAATAATGGGCCCAGATTAAAATATTATAGACAAGAAATAACCATAACTTAGGCCAAATATAGAATAATGGGCCCAGATTAAAATATTATAGACAAGAAATAACCATAACTTAGGCCAAATATAGAATAATGGGCCCAGATTAAAATATTATAGACAAGAAATAACCATAACTTAGGCCAAATATAGAATAATGGGCCCAGATTAAAATATTATAGACAAGAAATAACCATAACTTAGGCCAAATATAGAATAATGGGCCCAGATTAAAATATTATAGACAAGAAATAACCATAACTTAGGCCAAATATAGAATAATGGGCCCAGATTAAAATATTATAGACAAGAAATAACCATAACTTAGGCCAAATATAGAATAATGGGCCCAGATTAAAATATTATAGACAAGAAATAACCATAACTTAGGCCAAATATAGAATAATGGGCCCAGATTAAAATATTATAGACAAGAAATAACCATAACTTAGGCCAAATATAGAATAATGGGCCCAGATTAAAATATTATAGACAAGAAATAACCATAACTTAGGCCAAATATAGAATAATGGGCCCAGATTAAAATATTATAGACAAGAAATAACCATAACTTAGGCCAAATATAGAATAATGGGCCCAGATTAAAATATTATAGACAAGAAATAACCATAACTTAGGCCAAATATAGAATAATGGGCCCAGATTAAAATATTATAGACAAGAAATAACCATAACTTAGGCCAAATATAGAATAATGGGCCCAGATTAAAATATTATAGACAAGAAATAACCATAACTTAGGCCAAATATAGAATAATGGGCCCAGATTAAAATATTATAGACAAGAAATAACCATAACTTAGGCCAAATATAGAATAATGGGCCCAGATTAAAATATTATAGACAAGAAATAACCATAACTTAGGCCAAATATAGAATAATGGGCCCAGATTAAAATATTATAGACAAGAAATAACCATAACTTAGGCCAAATATAGAATAATGGGCCCAGATTAAAATATTATAGACAAGAAAAACCATAACTTAGGCCAAATATAGAATAATGGGCCCAGATTAAAATATTATAGACAAGAAATAACCATAACTTAGGCCAAATATAGAATAATGGGCCCAGATTAAAATATTATAGACAAGAAATAACCATAACTTAGGCCAAATATAGAATAATGGGCCCAGATTAAAATATTATAGACAAGAAATAACCATAACTTAGGCCAAATATAGAATAATGGGCCCAGATTAAAATATTATAGACAAGAAATAACCATAACTTAGGCCAAATATAGAATAATGGGCCCAGATTAAAATATTATAGACAAGAAATAACCATAACTTAGGCCAAATATAGAATAATGGGCCCAGATTAAAATATTATAGACAAGAAATAACCATAACTTAGGCCAAATATAGAATAATGGGCCCAGATTAAAATATTATAGACAAGAAATAACCATAACTTAGGCCAAATATAGAATAATGGGCCCAGATTAAAATATTATAGACAAGAAATAACCATAACTTAGGCCAAATATAGAATAATGGGCCCAGATTAAAATATTATAGACAAGAAATAACCATAACTTAGGCCAAATATAGAATAATGGGCCCAGATTAAAATATTATAGACAAGAAATAACCATAACTTAGGCCAAATATAGAATAATGGGCCCAGATTAAAATATTATAGACAAGAAATAACCATAACTTAGGCCAAATATAGAATAATGGGCCCAGATTAAAATATTATAGACAAGAAATAACCATAACTTAGGCCAAATATAGAATAATGGGCCCAGATTAAAATATTATAGACAAGAAATAACCATAACTTAGGCCAAATATAGAATAATGGGCCCAGATTAAAATATTATAGACAAGAAATAACCATAACTTAGGCCAAATATAGAATAATGGGCCCAGATTAAAATATTATAGACAAGAAATAACCATAACTTAGGCCAAATATAGAATAATGGGCCCAGATTAAAATATTATAGACAAGAAATAACCATAACTTAGGCCAAATATAGAATAATGGGCCCAGATTAAAATATTATAGACAAGAAATAACCATAACTTAGGCCAAATATAGAATAATGGGCCCAGATTAAAATATTATAGACAAGAAATAACCATAACTTAGGCCAAATATAGAATAATGGGCCCAGATTAAAATATTATAGACAAGAAATAACCATAACTTAGGCCAAATATAGAATAATGGGCCCAGATTAAAATATTATAGACAAGAAATAACCATAACTTAGGCCAAATATAGAATAATGGGCCCAGATTAAAATATTATAGACAAGAAATAACCATAACTTAGGCCAAATATAGAATAATGGGCCCAGATTAAAATATTATAGACAAGAAATAACCATAACTTAGGCCAAATATAGAATAATGGGCCCAGATTAAAATATTATAGACAAGAAATAACCATAACTTAGGCCAAATATAGAATAATGGGCCCAGATTAAAATATTATAGACAAGAAATAACCATAACTTAGGCCAAATATAGAATAATGGGCCCAGATTAAAATATTATAGACAAGAAATAACCATAACTTAGGCCAAATATAGAATAATGGGCCCAGATTAAAATATTATAGACAAGAAATAACCATAACTTAGGCCAAATATAGAATAATGGGCCCAGATTAAAATATTATAGACAAGAAATAACCATAACTTAGGCCAAATATAGAATAATGGGCCCAGATTAAAATATTATAGACAAGAAATAACCATAACTTAGGCCAAATATAGAATAATGGGCCCAGATTAAAATATTATAGACAAGAAATAACCATAACTTAGGCCAAATATAGAATAATGGGCCCAGATTAAAATATTATAGACAAGAAATAACCATAACTTAGGCCAAATATAGAATAATGGGCCCAGATTAAAATATTATAGACAAGAAATAACCATAACTTAGGCCAAATATAGAATAATGGGCCCAGATTAAAATATTATAGACAAGAAATAACCATAACTTAGGCCAAATATAGAATAATGGGCCCAGATTAAAATATTATAGACAAGAAATAACCATAACTTAGGCCAAATATAGAATAATGGGCCCAGATTAAAATATTATAGACAAGAAATAACCATAACTTAGGCCAAATATAGAATAATGGGCCCAGATTAAAATATTATAGACAAGAAATAACCATAACTTAGGCCAAATATAGAATAATGGGCCCAGATTAAAATATTATAGACAAGAAATAACCATAACTTAGGCCAAATATAGAATAATGGGCCCAGATTAAAATATTATAGACAAGAAATAACCATAACTTAGGCCAAATATAGAATAATGGGCCCAGATTAAAATATTATAGACAAGAAATAACCATAACTTAGGCCAAATATAGAATAATGGGCCCAGATTAAAATATTATAGACAAGAAATAACCATAACTTAGGCCAAATATAGAATAATGGGCCCAGATTAAAATATTATAGACAAGAAATAACCATAACTTAGGCCAAATATAGAATAATGGGCCCAGATTAAAATATTATAGACAAGAAATAACCATAACTTAGGCCAAATATAGAATAATGGGCCCAGATTAAAATATTATAGACAAGAAATAACCATAACTTAGGCCAAATATAGAATAATGGGCCCAGATTAAAATATTATAGACAAGAAATAACCATAACTTAGGCCAAATATAGAATAATGGGCCCAGATTAAAATATTATAGACAAGAAATAACCATAACTTAGGCCAAATATAGAATAATGGGCCCAGATTAAAATATTATAGACAAGAAATAACCATAACTTAGGCCAAATATAGAATAATGGGCCCAGATTAAAATATTATAGACAAGAAATAACCATAACTTAGGCCAAATATAGAATAATGGGCCCAGATTAAAATATTATAGACAAGAAATAACCATAACTTAGGCCAAATATAGAATAATGGGCCCAGATTAAAATATTATAGACAAGAAATAACCATAACTTAGGCCAAATATAGAATAATGGGCCCAGATTAAAATATTATAGACAAGAAATAACCATAACTTAGGCCAAATATAGAATAATGGGCCCAGATTAAAATATTATAGACAAGAAATAACCATAACTTAGGCCAAATATAGAATAATGGGCCCAGATTAAAATATTATAGACAAGAAATAACCATAACTTAGGCCAAATATAGAATAATGGGCCCAGATTAAAATATTATAGACAAGAAATAACCATAACTTAGGCCAAATATAGAATAATGGGCCCAGATTAAAATATTATAGACAAGAAATAACCATAACTTAGGCCAAATATAGAATAATGGGCCCAGATTAAAATATTATAGACAAGAAATAACCATAACTTAGGCCAAATATAGAATAATGGGCCCAGATTAAAATATTATAGACAAGAAATAACCATAACTTAGGCCAAATATAGAATAATGGGCCCAGATTAAAATATTATAGACAAGAAATAACCATAACTTAGGCCAAATATAGAATAATGGGCCCAGATTAAAATATTATAGACAAGAAATAACCATAACTTAGGCCAAATATAGAATAATGGGCCCAGATTAAAATATTATAGACAAGAAATAACCATAACTTAGGCCAAATATAGAATAATGGGCCCAGATTAAAATATTATAGACAAGAAATAACCATAACTTAGGCCAAATATAGAATAATGGGCCCAGATTAAAATATTATAGACAAGAAATAACCATAACTTAGGCCAAATATAGAATAATGGGCCCAGATTAAAATATTATAGACAAGAAATAACCATAACTTAGGCCAAATATAGAATAATGGGCCCAGATTAAAATATTATAGACAAGAAATAACCATAACTTAGGCCAAATATAGAATAATGGGCCCAGATTAAAATATTATAGACAAGAAATAACCATAACTTAGGCCAAATATAGAATAATGGGCCCAGATTAAAATATTATAGACAAGAAATAACCATAACTTAGGCCAAATATAGAATAATGGGCCCAGATTAAAATATTATAGACAAGAAATAACCATAACTTAGGCCAAATATAGAATAATGGGCCCAGATTAAAATATTATAGACAAGAAATAACCATAACTTAGGCCAAATATAGAATAATGGGCCCAGATTAAAATATTATAGACAAGAAATAACCATAACTTAGGCCAAATATAGAATAATGGGCCCAGATTAAAATATTATAGACAAGAAATAACCATAACTTAGGCCAAATATAGAATAATGGGCCCAGATTAAAATATTATAGACAAGAAATAACCATAACTTAGGCCAAATATAGAATAATGGGCCCAGATTAAAATATTATAGACAAGAAATAACCATAACTTAGGCCAAATATAGAATAATGGGCCCAGATTAAAATATTATAGACAAGAAATAACCATAACTTAGGCCAAATATAGAATAATGGGCCCAGATTAAAATATTATAGACAAGAAATAACCATAACTTAGGCCAAATATAGAATAATGGGCCCAGATTAAAATATTATAGACAAGAAATAACCATAACTTAGGCCAAATATAGAATAATGGGCCCAGATTAAAATATTATAGACAAGAAATAACCATAACTTAGGCCAAATATAGAATAATGGGCCCAGATTAAAATATTATAGACAAGAAATAACCATAACTTAGGCCAAATATAGAATAATGGGCCCAGATTAAAATATTATAGACAAGAAATAACCATAACTTAGGCCAAATATAGAATAATGGGCCCAGATTAAAATATTATAGACAAGAAATAACCATAACTTAGGCCAAATATAGAATAATGGGCCCAGATTAAAATATTATAGACAAGAAATAACCATAACTTAGGCCAAATATAGAATAATGGGCCCAGATTAAAATATTATAGACAAGAAATAACCATAACTTAGGCCAAATATAGAATAATGGGCCCAGATTAAAATATTATAGACAAGAAATAACCATAACTTAGGCCAAATATAGAATAATGGGCCCAGATTAAAATATTATAGACAAGAAATAACCATAACTTAGGCCAAATATAGAATAATGGGCCCAGATTAAAATATTATAGACAAGAAATAACCATAACTTAGGCCAAATATAGAATAATGGGCCCAGATTAAAATATTATAGACAAGAAATAACCATAACTTAGGCCAAATATAGAATAATGGGCCCAGATTAAAATATTATAGACAAGAAATAACCATAACTTAGGCCAAATATAGAATAATGGGCCCAGATTAAAATATTATAGACAAGAAATAACCATAACTTAGGCCAAATATAGAATAATGGGCCCAGATTAAAATATTATAGACAAGAAATAACCATAACTTAGGCCAAATATAGAATAATGGGCCCAGATTAAAATATTATAGACAAGAAATAACCATAACTTAGGCCAAATATAGAATAATGGGCCCAGATTAAAATATTATAGACAAGAAATAACCATAACTTAGGCCAAATATAGAATAATGGGCCCAGATTAAAATATTATAGACAAGAAATAACCATAACTTAGGCCAAATATAGAATAATGGGCCCAGATTAAAATATTATAGACAAGAAATAACCATAACTTAGGCCAAATATAGAATAATGGGCCCAGATTAAAATATTATAGACAAGAAATAACCATAACTTAGGCCAAATATAGAATAATGGGCCCAGATTAAAATATTATAGACAAGAAATAACCATAACTTAGGCCAAATATAGAATAATGGGCCCAGATTAAAATATTATAGACAAGAAATAACCATAACTTAGGCCAAATATAGAATAATGGGCCCAGATTAAAATATTATAGACAAGAAATAACCATAACTTAGGCCAAATATAGAATAATGGGCCCAGATTAAAATATTATAGACAAGAAATAACCATAACTTAGGCCAAATATAGAATAATGGGCCCAGATTAAAATATTATAGACAAGAAATAACCATAACTTAGGCCAAATATAGAATAATGGGCCCAGATTAAAATATTATAGACAAGAAATAACCATAACTTAGGCCAAATATAGAATAATGGGCCCAGATTAAAATATTATAGACAAGAAATAACCATAACTTAGGCCAAATATAGAATAATGGGCCCAGATTAAAATATTATAGACAAGAAATAACCATAACTTAGGCCAAATATAGAATAATGGGCCCAGATTAAAATATTATAGACAAGAAATAACCATAACTTAGGCCAAATATAGAATAATGGGCCCAGATTAAAATATTATAGACAAGAAATAACCATAACTTAGGCCAAATATAGAATAATGGGCCCAGATTAAAATATTATAGACAAGAAATAACCATAACTTAGGCCAAATATAGAATAATGGGCCCAGATTAAAATATTATAGACAAGAAATAACCATAACTTAGGCCAAATATAGAATAATGGGCCCAGATTAAAATATTATAGACAAGAAATAACCATAACTTAGGCCAAATATAGAATAATGGGCCCAGATTAAAATATTATAGACAAGAAATAACCATAACTTAGGCCAAATATAGAATAATGGGCCCAGATTAAAATATTATAGACAAGAAATAACCATAACTTAGGCCAAATATAGAATAATGGGCCCAGATTAAAATATTATAGACAAGAAATAACCATAACTTAGGCCAAATATAGAATAATGGGCCCAGATTAAAATATTATAGACAAGAAATAACCATAACTTAGGCCAAATATAGAATAATGGGCCCAGATTAAAATATTATAGACAAGAAATAACCATAACTTAGGCCAAATATAGAATAATGGGCCCAGATTAAAATATTATAGACAAGAAATAACCATAACTTAGGCCAAATATAGAATAATGGGCCCAGATTAAAATATTATAGACAAGAAATAACCATAACTTAGGCCAAATATAGAATAATGGGCCCAGATTAAAATATTATAGACAAGAAATAACCATAACTTAGGCCAAATATAGAATAATGGGCCCAGATTAAAATATTATAGACAAGAAATAACCATAACTTAGGCCAAATATAGAATAATGGGCCCAGATTAAAATATTATAGACAAGAAATAACCATAACTTAGGCCAAATATAGAATAATGGGCCCAGATTAAAATATTATAGACAAGAAATAACCATAACTTAGGCCAAATATAGAATAATGGGCCCAGATTAAAATATTATAGACAAGAAATAACCATAACTTAGGCCAAATATAGAATAATGGGCCCAGATTAAAATATTATAGACAAGAAATAACCATAACTTAGGCCAAATATAGAATAATGGGCCCAGATTAAAATATTATAGACAAGAAATAACCATAACTTAGGCCAAATATAGAATAATGGGCCCAGATTAAAATATTATAGACAAGAAATAACCATAACTTAGGCCAAATATAGAATAATGGGCCCAGATTAAAATATTATAGACAAGAAATAACCATAACTTAGGCCAAATATAGAATAATGGGCCCAGATTAAAATATTATAGACAAGAAATAACCATAACTTAGGCCAAATATAGAATAATGGGCCCAGATTAAAATATTATAGACAAGAAATAACCATAACTTAGGCCAAATATAGAATAATGGGCCCAGATTAAAATATTATAGACAAGAAATAACCATAACTTAGGCCAAATATAGAATAATGGGCCCAGATTAAAATATTATAGACAAGAAATAACCATAACTTAGGCCAAATATAGAATAATGGGCCCAGATTAAAATATTATAGACAAGAAATAACCATAACTTAGGCCAAATATAGAATAATGGGCCCAGATTAAAATATTATAGACAAGAAATAACCATAACTTAGGCCAAATATAGAATAATGGGCCCAGATTAAAATATTATAGACAAGAAATAACCATAACTTAGGCCAAATATAGAATAATGGGCCCAGATTAAAATATTATAGACAAGAAATAACCATAACTTAGGCCAAATATAGAATAATGGGCCCAGATTAAAATATTATAGACAAGAAATAACCATAACTTAGGCCAAATATAGAATAATGGGCCCAGATTAAAATATTATAGACAAGAAATAACCATAACTTAGGCCAAATATAGAATAATGGGCCCAGATTAAAATATTATAGACAAGAAATAACCATAACTTAGGCCAAATATAGAATAATGGGCCCAGATTAAAATATTATAGACAAGAAATAACCATAACTTAGGCCAAATATAGAATAATGGGCCCAGATTAAAATATTATAGACAAGAAATAACCATAACTTAGGCCAAATATAGAATAATGGGCCCAGATTAAAATATTATAGACAAGAAATAACCATAACTTAGGCCAAATATAGAATAATGGGCCCAGATTAAAATATTATAGACAAGAAATAACCATAACTTAGGCCAAATATAGAATAATGGGCCCAGATTAAAATATTATAGACAAGAAATAACCATAACTTAGGCCAAATATAGAATAATGGGCCCAGATTAAAATATTATAGACAAGAAATAACCATAACTTAGGCCAAATATAGAATAATGGGCCCAGATTAAAATATTATAGACAAGAAATAACCATAACTTAGGCCAAATATAGAATAATGGGCCCAGATTAAAATATTATAGACAAGAAATAACCATAACTTAGGCCAAATATAGAATAATGGGCCCAGATTAAAATATTATAGACAAGAAATAACCATAACTTAGGCCAAATATAGAATAATGGGCCCAGATTAAAATATTATAGACAAGAAATAACCATAACTTAGGCCAAATATAGAATAATGGGCCCAGATTAAAATATTATAGACAAGAAATAACCATAACTTAGGCCAAATATAGAATAATGGGCCCAGATTAAAATATTATAGACAAGAAATAACCATAACTTAGGCCAAATATAGAATAATGGGCCCAGATTAAAATATTATAGACAAGAAATAACCATAACTTAGGCCAAATATAGAATAATGGGCCCAGATTAAAATATTATAGACAAGAAATAACCATAACTTAGGCCAAATATAGAATAATGGGCCCAGATTAAAATATTATAGACAAGAAATAACCATAACTTAGGCCAAATATAGAATAATGGGCCCAGATTAAAATATTATAGACAAGAAATAACCATAACTTAGGCCAAATATAGAATAATGGGCCCAGATTAAAATATTATAGACAAGAAATAACCATAACTTAGGCCAAATATAGAATAATGGGCCCAGATTAAAATATTATAGACAAGAAATAACCATAACTTAGGCCAAATATAGAATAATGGGCCCAGATTAAAATATTATAGACAAGAAATAACCATAACTTAGGCCAAATATAGAATAATGGGCCCAGATTAAAATATTATAGACAAGAAATAACCATAACTTAGGCCAAATATAGAATAATGGGCCCAGATTAAAATATTATAGACAAGAAATAACCATAACTTAGGCCAAATATAGAATAATGGGCCCAGATTAAAATATTATAGACAAGAAATAACCATAACTTAGGCCAAATATAGAATAATGGGCCCAGATTAAAATATTATAGACAAGAAATAACCATAACTTAGGCCAAATATAGAATAATGGGCCCAGATTAAAATATTATAGACAAGAAATAACCATAACTTAGGCCAAATATAGAATAATGGGCCCAGATTAAAATATTATAGACAAGAAATAACCATAACTTAGGCCAAATATAGAATAATGGGCCCAGATTAAAATATTATAGACAAGAAATAACCATAACTTAGGCCAAATATAGAATAATGGGCCCAGATTAAAATATTATAGACAAGAAATAACCATAACTTAGGCCAAATATAGAATAATGGGCCCAGATTAAAATATTATAGACAAGAAATAACCATAACTTAGGCCAAATATAGAATAATGGGCCCAGATTAAAATATTATAGACAAGAAATAACCATAACTTAGGCCAAATATAGAATAATGGGCCCAGATTAAAATATTATAGACAAGAAATAACCATAACTTAGGCCAAATATAGAATAATGGGCCCAGATTAAAATATTATAGACAAGAAATAACCATAACTTAGGCCAAATATAGAATAATGGGCCCAGATTAAAATATTATAGACAAGAAATAACCATAACTTAGGCCAAATATAGAATAATGGGCCCAGATTAAAATATTATAGACAAGAAATAACCATAACTTAGGCCAAATATAGAATAATGGGCCCAGATTAAAATATTATAGACAAGAAATAACCATAACTTAGGCCAAATATAGAATAATGGGCCCAGATTAAAATATTATAGACAAGAAATAACCATAACTTAGGCCAAATATAGAATAATGGGCCCAGATTAAAATATTATAGACAAGAAATAACCATAACTTAGGCCAAATATAGAATAATGGGCCCAGATTAAAATATTATAGACAAGAAATAACCATAACTTAGGCCAAATATAGAATAATGGGCCCAGATTAAAATATTATAGACAAGAAATAACCATAACTTAGGCCAAATATAGAATAATGGGCCCAGATTAAAATATTATAGACAAGAAATAACCATAACTTAGGCCAAATATAGAATAATGGGCCCAGATTAAAATATTATAGACAAGAAATAACCATAACTTAGGCCAAATATAGAATAATGGGCCCAGATTAAAATATTATAGACAAGAAATAACCATAACTTAGGCCAAATATAGAATAATGGGCCCAGATTAAAATATTATAGACAAGAAATAACCATAACTTAGGCCAAATATAGAATAATGGGCCCAGATTAAAATATTATAGACAAGAAATAACCATAACTTAGGCCAAATATAGAATAATGGGCCCAGATTAAAATATTATAGACAAGAAATAACCATAACTTAGGCCAAATATAGAATAATGGGCCCAGATTAAAATATTATAGACAAGAAATAACCATAACTTAGGCCAAATATAGAATAATGGGCCCAGATTAAAATATTATAGACAAGAAATAACCATAACTTAGGCCAAATATAGAATAATGGGCCCAGATTAAAATATTATAGACAAGAAATAACCATAACTTAGGCCAAATATAGAATAATGGGCCCAGATTAAAATATTATAGACAAGAAATAACCATAACTTAGGCCAAATATAGAATAATGGGCCCAGATTAAAATATTATAGACAAGAAATAACCATAACTTAGGCCAAATATAGAATAATGGGCCCAGATTAAAATATTATAGACAAGAAATAACCATAACTTAGGCCAAATATAGAATAATGGGCCCAGATTAAAATATTATAGACAAGAAATAACCATAACTTAGGCCAAATATAGAATAATGGGCCCAGATTAAAATATTATAGACAAGAAATAACCATAACTTAGGCCAAATATAGAATAATGGGCCCAGATTAAAATATTATAGACAAGAAATAACCATAACTTAGGCCAAATATAGAATAATGGGCCCAGATTAAAATATTATAGACAAGAAATAACCATAACTTAGGCCAAATATAGAATAATGGGCCCAGATTAAAATATTATAGACAAGAAATAACCATAACTTAGGCCAAATATAGAATAATGGGCCCAGATTAAAATATTATAGACAAGAAATAACCATAACTTAGGCCAAATATAGAATAATGGGCCCAGATTAAAATATTATAGACAAGAAATAACCATAACTTAGGCCAAATATAGAATAATGGGCCCAGATTAAAATATTATAGACAAGAAATAACCATAACTTAGGCCAAATATAGAATAATGGGCCCAGATTAAAATATTATAGACAAGAAATAACCATAACTTAGGCCAAATATAGAATAATGGGCCCAGATTAAAATATTATAGACAAGAAATAACCATAACTTAGGCCAAATATAGAATAATGGGCCCAGATTAAAATATTATAGACAAGAAATAACCATAACTTAGGCCAAATATAGAATAATGGGCCCAGATTAAAATATTATAGACAAGAAATAACCATAACTTAGGCCAAATATAGAATAATGGGCCCAGATTAAAATATTATAGACAAGAAATAACCATAACTTAGGCCAAATATAGAATAATGGGCCCAGATTAAAATATTATAGACAAGAAATAACCATAACTTAGGCCAAATATAGAATAATGGGCCCAGATTAAAATATTATAGACAAGAAATAACCATAACTTAGGCCAAATATAGAATAATGGGCCCAGATTAAAATATTATAGACAAGAAATAACCATAACTTAGGCCAAATATAGAATAATGGGCCCAGATTAAAATATTATAGACAAGAAATAACCATAACTTAGGCCAAATATAGAATAATGGGCCCAGATTAAAATATTATAGACAAGAAATAACCATAACTTAGGCCAAATATAGAATAATGGGCCCAGATTAAAATATTATAGACAAGAAATAACCATAACTTAGGCCAAATATAGAATAATGGGCCCAGATTAAAATATTATAGACAAGAAATAACCATAACTTAGGCCAAATATAGAATAATGGGCCCAGATTAAAATATTATAGACAAGAAATAACCATAACTTAGGCCAAATATAGAATAATGGGCCCAGATTAAAATATTATAGACAAGAAATAACCATAACTTAGGCCAAATATAGAATAATGGGCCCAGATTAAAATATTATAGACAAGAAATAACCATAACTTAGGCCAAATATAGAATAATGGGCCCAGATTAAAATATTATAGACAAGAAATAACCATAACTTAGGCCAAATATAGAATAATGGGCCCAGATTAAAATATTATAGACAAGAAATAACCATAACTTAGGCCAAATATAGAATAATGGGCCCAGATTAAAATATTATAGACAAGAAATAACCATAACTTAGGCCAAATATAGAATAATGGGCCCAGATTAAAATATTATAGACAAGAAATAACCATAACTTAGGCCAAATATAGAATAATGGGCCCAGATTAAAATATTATAGACAAGAAATAACCATAACTTAGGCCAAATATAGAATAATGGGCCCAGATTAAAATATTATAGACAAGAAATAACCATAACTTAGGCCAAATATAGAATAATGGGCCCAGATTAAAATATTATAGACAAGAAATAACCATAACTTAGGCCAAATATAGAATAATGGGCCCAGATTAAAATATTATAGACAAGAAATAACCATAACTTAGGCCAAATATAGAATAATGGGCCCAGATTAAAATATTATAGACAAGAAATAACCATAACTTAGGCCAAATATAGAATAATGGGCCCAGATTAAAATATTATAGACAAGAAATAACCATAACTTAGGCCAAATATAGAATAATGGGCCCAGATTAAAATATTATAGACAAGAAATAACCATAACTTAGGCCAAATATAGAATAATGGGCCCAGATTAAAATATTATAGACAAGAAATAACCATAACTTAGGCCAAATATAGAATAATGGGCCCAGATTAAAATATTATAGACAAGAAATAACCATAACTTAGGCCAAATATAGAATAATGGGCCCAGATTAAAATATTATAGACAAGAAATAACCATAACTTAGGCCAAATATAGAATAATGGGCCCAGATTAAAATATTATAGACAAGAAATAACCATAACTTAGGCCAAATATAGAATAATGGGCCCATGATTAAAATATTATAGACAAGAAATAACCATAACTTAGGCCAAATATAGAATAATGGGCCCAGATTAAAATATTATAGACAAGAAATAACCATAACTTAGGCCAAATATAGAATAATGGGCCCAGATTAAAAT
>CAMPQE020000253.1:0-103587 GCA_946902985.2 Meconema thalassinum | reverse complement strand
ATATACTAGGCCTAAATAGTACATGACGAATACACGTAGGCCCAATTATTAATTTACCTGAGTGTGATATTGCCGAACAGTGTTCCTTATTGACAGAACTACAGTTTTACAATATTACGGTACATGTAATGTTCTTAGAATTATTTAGAGTTTAACATTAGACAAAAATATCGTGAGAAAAACACACTTTCCGTTGTCTAGGAAGGACCAGGCGTAACCAGTCGCACTTTACTCCCACACAGTCTGCATTCCAGTGTTAAGGTACCGAGAGTTCAAAGATATTAGCTAAACTCCCTGCCTCTCGTGTTACAATGCGACCACTTCACAACAAAACTCCCATAATTGTCTCATGTAGGACTAGCGTTACCAACTGGAAATTTCCAAATGCAGGAATTGCTCAGAAAAGAACAAACAGACGGGGGAAATGTCTGACAAGTTCAATCGATAGCAAAATAATATCTATATTTAACATAACTTTTTACAAAAGGAAATACCTTACTTAACGATCAGTCCCTGCTGCAGTTCCTTTCCTTGAAGCTGTATTCTTCAGCAGAACCTACTTTTGAAAGAAGACGCGAATTATTTTCTTGAAGCACATATTTATCGAATTGTTCACACCGTATCTTTGAAATAGATCGTCACAAGTAACATTCTACCAACATTGAGCATATACCGTTCGGTATGAATAAACACACATTGCTGCCTGGTCTGGCAAACTGTACTGAAGTTCAGAAACAAAAATCAATGTTCTGATACCGGCACATATTAAAGAAAACAGACCATTGTTGGTCTAGTGTTGTGTCTTAATCCAAAGTTGAACTTTTAGAATAAGCCCTTATGGTACCTACTATGCAGAACTGGTCGAATAATTTTTAGCCTACAGTATTTCTACACCATTTATTAAAACTACAGAACAGGAGACCAAGCCGTCGTAACTTTCAACAAGGTATATTACTGAAATTATAGTATTTATGTTTGACAAACCTTTCTCGAAGAATTTGGGAGTCGTTTTACTTTCTCAATTGCCACTGCTGCACCGGAATAATTCCTTTTAATTGATTATTTACGATAAGAATGCTTTTAGCATTGTCTTCATTTCACTATGGACGCCATCTTGGACACTACGCCATACGTCATGCGACACCCGAAAAGCGAACATCTGAGTACGTTACCCAACATGTCCAATACAAAATTCACCATATGACACGTAAAGTTTGAAATTGTTACAAATTTCCACTAAGGTAAGCACTGTCTTGCGGAAAATTACTGCTAGTACCACAAGCAAGGTGGTCTGGGGCGTAAGCCCCAGGTTAGGTTTGTATTTGTATGTAAAACATTAATAAGATAGAATGTATGTCCGCTATTAGGTTGGGTTCTGCCTGGTCGAAAATTACTGCTAGTACCACAAGCAAGGGGGTCTGGGGCGTAAGCCCCAGGTTAGGTTTGTTTTTGTATGTAAAACATTAATAAGATAGAATTTATGTCCGCTACTAGGTAAGGTACTGCCTGGTCGAAAATTACTGCTAGTACCACAAGCAAGGAGGTCTGGGGCGTAAGCCCCAGGTTAGGTCTGTGTTTGTATGTAAAACATTATAAATACATAAATAAACACTGACAATTGGCGCAATTTTTCTTTACATTACTTTATCGACGCTCTTTTGTTTACTCGTTCTATACCCGATGTGAAATAGTACCAAATGCGTGGGGTTGGCATTCCTGACTTAGTAAGCAAGATGGCTCCAAAAGACTTCATTTTTGCTATATAAGTCGTGTATCTATTTGGGATGGCTGGGTGGGTTTATGGCAGCGGACGAGTCAACATCTATTATTTTAACAGCTCCGGATACCATTACGAAAGGTACCTTGGCAAATTCCATTACCTAAATTGTTTTATACCTTTGTTCTCCCGTTCTGTAGCGCTACCCCTAATCCAAAGTTGAACTTTTAGAATAAGCCCTTATGGTACCTACGATGCAGAACTGGTCGAATAATTTTTAACCTACATTATTTCTACACCATTTGACTGTAAAGATTGAATAAATGGTACAATATCGTCAAAACTGTGGTCCTTAATGTTTTGAAGTCTTAACCAATTGAAACACTTGAATTCCTACATAGGTTGCATCAATTTATCCAAGTACCGGTACTCATTGCAGGTTTCATAGAAACATAAACACCTTGCATTCTATATCCAAACCATCTTCTGAAAATGTATTTAACATCTATCCGACTTCAAGCGGGAAACCTAAATGAGCAATCAAGAAATAAATGCTTAACATTTCGATAAATTAGAAATGCCGGTCGGACATAACCACGATGAATGAAAAGCAGGACATGTTGGTAACCCTCTGTAGGATGAATCCACTTAAAGGTACGATTCTTATACAGACCCTGTAAAATGAGATAATATGTCGCGGTAAAACTGTTCCAAGATACATACCGTACCTCACTTCTGTACCATCAGCTGGGCTGTTAGTAGGCCTACTCAAGGAGCGTATAATAACAGAAGAGGGACTCTGCAATTTCTGCGTTCCGTTAAATTCAGGGATTGCGTCATTGTTTGGGCTCCAACTCAAACGCACATGGTGCGCACCACGTGGCGAATTCCAACGCCACTGAGATGCAATAACCGGCCGTGTATTGTGCAAGAAATTTAAGTGACCGAAGGATCTAGGTTGCTTTCGCCGAGTACGTTAGCCAACTTACGAAATGAGAGAAAATCGAATCGAGTTTGATTAATCTGGATACACATCGTTATTGTTGCTTTAAAGCAACTACGTTTTCTTTTTGAACGCCAATATATTACTTAGATTGAATATTAAGAGGCAACGGACACCCTAAAATTGAATTTTGTACGTACGTTGTGGTCTGTGACGTTGGTAAGATGAGAAGGAAAAAAAAGGACTGTCGATATTTTATTTCCTACTTTTTTCAGTTGCTTAGCCCTTTTAAGACGTTTAAGTACAAGCGAATAGTCTTTTTGAAGGTTCAACGATGAAAATAAATAAATCATGAAGTTTCATCAAGTTTGCAATAGTAAGGTACCATAACCTCAAAATTACCGTACCCCTTTTCCGACCCAGTACGCCACTATGGCTGATTTCTTGTCTGCTATACCTCCTTCTCTAAATAAATTGAATATGCCCAATAAATGTCATTTCATTGCAATTTACTTGCCCTCAACAGTTAAATGATTTTCAACTGTATCTACAGAAAAACTACAGGCAGGGTAGAGGATTGTCAAGGAAATGAGAAAGCTGATTTTCCAGGCAGTTTCTATTGTTTTATTAATGTATGTTCAGTCATGGTACACATTGCACATTCTTTCACATGTGAGTCATAACTTCTGACGTGTGAACGTCAATGGCTCAGTCGGCTGGAGACAGGATTGAAGAACAACATGCCGGCTGCACTCAAATGATCGGCTACGCTGCAGGACAGTGGAAAACAACTGATGACCCACAGCCAAGTACACTCCAACGCAAGAAAACCTCTTGGCTAGCTCCGATCAATCCTCAGGCTGAAGCAGCTGTGAACTCAAAGAGGATTATTTTTGGTGAACATGAATTTTCAGCCTGTAAAGCAACACAATTCCAGTTAACGCAGCATTTCTTGCAAGATATAAGAGGGAGGGGACATTTAGAAGATGTGGTTGAACGTAATGGTGCAACACATTACCAATTACATTCAATACCCCCCAACTCAGTTTATTGGCAATTAAAACCTCCTGTTTCGGGCATGTTAAAAGGACCTCTGCAGGCCAAATGTATGGAGCCACATCATATTACTAATAAATACACTGAAAAAATCTGCATCACAGGAATATTGTGCCCATTGTATTGAAAGAGAGAGGGGAAAGCGTGTGTCCTACAGACAAGTTGTCAATATTCTTGAAAATATTCTATCCCTTTAAATACAAATTTACATTGGTCTTTAACCTCACCCTTTATCTCACTACATGGGAAGGGTACAGAGGAAGAACGATCAGAGTCCAAAAATGTATTTTTTTTAGTTATTGAAACCACCTGATGCATCACAATGTAAGCTATTACAATGTGCAGTCAAACCAGAGAATTAACGAACAGAGTCAGTGCTATGGCCTCAAACAGATTTTGTATACAGAGAAGTATCGATCAGAGTCAACACCAAACAGCGAAAAAAAAACGCATAGAGTCAGGATATTGCCTAGCCTACCCCTGCATGCTGCACGCGGCGGCGTGGTTTGCCAGGTAAAACTTGTTGGGAGATTATGTTAGCAGCTATCCGTTGCTAAGTCTGTGTTGAAAGAACAGTGTTTTATTTGTTTATACATTGTTTTCTAAAAGTTTGCAGAGATGAGTGCAGGCTCAAGTGATGGTGAACAGTGTAGTGTCAGTGGAACGAAGCTACAGCAAGAAGTTGTTAGTTGCAACACGTCCTCTAAAACAGATTGTAGTTACAGCTGAAAATACTCAAATCATTCAGCATCGGGAAACGTACAATGGTGCATACAGATCTACAGTCATTGTAAAGAAAACAGCCAAACAAAGTAACAAACAACTTGATCACCTTCGACGCATAGAGCCCGAAATGTCATACAACGAACGTGAATGCAGCAAAATACAAAGACGTTCAGTCCTTGAAAAAAATCTGTAGGCAGGAAGCACAAGATTTTTTGGACACCCTTCCATTAGTCTGACCTGAGAAGAACCGTCCAGAGGAGAGGGACAGCGATATGAAGACGAACTTCACTCTTCACTTCTTCGTCACTCAAAACCTCTCCGAGTATATTAAAGTAATATTAGTAGTTTTCCATTTCAGATACAAGTCGAGACACGTCGTCTAAGACAAAGATGAGAAAGAAAAAGTGGATGTTCGAGAAATATTATTAACATTAATATTATGGAACATACTTCGTTCAATCCGTAGTAAATGGATACTGTCATTAATAAACTGTGTGCAATGTAATAACAGAAAGTATTACTATTATTTTGAGTAATCTACGATTTCTATTCCCAGTGTTACAGAGAAAGAATGATCCGAGTCAATGCAGAGGTGAATAAAATGCCTTTTTTATACTGCAAGAACTTGCAGTAATAATGTGTTCTGCTATAAGTGTATCACCAACAAGTACATACACTCAATGAAATGTTTAAAATGTTGATATATTGCAACTGTAATTGTAAGAGCGTTTCAAACTTTAAAAACATTACGCTTCAAAATGTGGTTTACCTGACTCTGATCGTTTTTTCCCTGTACCCTTCATGGGTGTTTTGAAATGTGCACATTAAATGCTAAAATCTGTCGTTTTAAAGTTAGGCAATGATGACATTGTTGCTTTGTTGAAGAAGGACCGGTGAAGTTCAAAACATGTGCACGTATACCTACCCTGTCATCATTTTTTGGCGTGTGGCCTCCTGAGAGGCCGAATACAGGTCTTTCTAGTCAACGCCCGTGGGTGACCTGCGCATCGGAATGAGAGATGGCTTAATGAAACTGGGCAAGAATGTGGAACGAAGCGGCCGTGGTCTGTCAGAAGGTACCGTCCCAGCATTTGCCTGGAGTTGAAAATGGGGAAACCACGGAAAACCATTTCAAGGATGGCCGAAGGTGGAGTTCGAACCCAAGTCTACCGAGTCTGCAGAGAGCTTGGGCCCATGGCCAAACGCTGCGCTTAAGCTGTCGGCATACCTACACCTAAGTATTATTCTTATTATTCTGTCAGAGGGATCGGAGATGAGATATAATGAATTGCTATAAAAATTGAAACAATATTTCAATGATCCGCTATCCAATAGACTACCACCATTGAAATATTGTATTAATTTAAGTCGATGTGGTTCCACCTAGCCAATATTTATAGCCGGATGTTGTAACAGATGGCAACATCACAAGGAGCTCTTGACTGTGCTGTTCCTATCACTTGCAGCTCGGAATAATTCAGTAGAAGTTTTTGAGATCCAGGCTGTGAGGTTTTTTAACCAGGATATTCTTCTTCGTCCAACACTTCTCTTCCCTGGTATTTCTCCTTGAAGAATAGACTGTAGGAGATGGTACTTGGTGGTATTCCTCATGATGTGTCCTAGGTATTGGATTTTCCTGATATTCACGGTGGTTAATACTTCCTTATTTTTTATCATTTTTTGGAGAACCTCAACATTTGTGACATGGTCTGTTCATGGTATCCGCAATATCCTTCTGTACAGCCACATTTCAAAGGCCTCTAAACGTTTACATAAAGACTCTGTCAGAGTCCATGTCTCAACACCGTAAAAAAGAGTAGAGAACACATAACAACGCAAAAGCCTGATTTTCGTAGTCATTGTCAGCCCATGATGTTTGAACAAATTCCGCATCTTATTGAAAGTTGTTCGGGCTTTCCCAATTCGAGACTTCACCTCATCATAAGGGTCCCATTGGTCATTTATGGTAGTGCCAAGGTATATATATTTATGCACTTGTGCAATGGGTTTCTGGTCTATATTTAGTTTGCATGCAGACTCTTTGTTTTTACTAATGACCATCAATTTTGTCTTCTGAGGGTTTATATCTAAACCATATTCATGGCTTTTTTGGATTACTTTATCAATGATATGTTGCAGGCTTTCTTGACTATCCGCAAAAATCACAGTGTCATCGGCATATCGAATGTTATTTATCCAGTTACCATTTAAGAGCACTCCCATCTCAACATCCTCTACAGCTTCTTTAAAGATATATTCCGAATAGATGTTAAATAACAATGGAGACAATATACAGCCTTGTCTTACACCTCTTAGAATATCTATATCTTCCGTGTTCTCGTTACCCAACCTCACATAAGCAGATTGATTCCAGTAAAAGTTCACAATTATTCGTAAATCTTTATCATCTAAGCCTATCTTTTGTAAAATTTCTATCATCTTATGATGTCTTACTCTATCGAAAGCCTTTTGATAGTCAATAAAGCAGGCATATATATCGCAGTTCACATCACGGCACCTTTGAAACAATACTTGAATGCTAAATAGGGCTTCAAGTGTGCCAAATGCGTTTCTAAAACCAAATTGTCTAGAAGAAACTTGTTCTTCACATATTTTGTATATTTTGCGATGAATGATCTTCAGAAATACCTTCAAGATGTGATTCATGAGACTGATTGTTCGGTACTCACTACAAAACTTAGCTCCGGGTTTTTTAGGTAGTGTGATGAATTCCGATTTAAGCCATTCCTGAGGAATGTTCCCAGAATTGTAAATGTCGTTGAATATTTTAGTCAACCATTCCACATTATCATCATTCAAAAGCTTTAAAAATTCAGCATTCACATTGTCAGAGCCAGTGGCTTCCATCCTTCATGGCTTTTATCGCGGTTTGTACTTCATCTACCAGAATTTGGGGTCCTGTTTCACCATTCAGTCGAGGTGGCTCCTGTCGAGTATCATAATACAAGTGTTCTATATATCTTTGCCACGTATCTTTAAACTCTTCTTTTCCAACAATTAGTATTCCTTCAATATTGACCAATCTATTTCCTTGTCTAGTTCTATAATTCCCTGTCACTTCTCTAACTTTTCGATGAACATTGAAGCTGTCATGTTTTAATTGTAACATCTCTATTTCATTACATTTTTCTTGCATGTCCCTTTCCTTAGCTAATCTTATTTCTTTCCTGATTTCCCTCTTGATGTTCTTATATTCTTCAGGATTACCCTTTGCTTTCCTTCTCTTAACCATCATTTTAAGAATCTCTTCAGTCATCCATGGTTTATTTTTAGTGATATCTGTTACTAAGTGATCTTTCTTCATAGATTCAACGGAATTAGTTAATGTTTTAATTTTCTCATCGGGACATAAGGCATCAGATAGGGATCCAAGTTCATCATTGAGCTGCTCTTCTACATTTTGTCTTACTGAAGGTTCAATTAATTTACGCATATTATACTTTATGGCTCTTCTCTTTTGAATCTTTTTCATTTTGATTTTAAAAACTCCAACTAGAGGGATATCATCGGAATGAATGTCCGCACCGGGATATGTTTTCATTGAGACACAGCTGTTCCTATATCTTTGATTTATCAAAATATAGTCAATTTGGTTCCTTATAATAATTCTTTCACCTGAATCTCCAAGTATACAAACGTCGTGGTGGTAATGTGAAGAATGTGTTGGTTACTACAAATCCCCATTCTCCTGCAAATGCGCAAAGTTGATCTCCTCTCTCATTCCATTCACCAAGCCAATATTGACCTACAATACTGCCTTCAGATCCATGTCCTACTTTTGACTTGAAATCTCCCTTAATTATTGTTAGATCTTTCTTTGGTAACTGGTGCAAAACACCTGTGATTTGGGAGTAAAACTCTGCAACTTCTTCATCACTATGGTCTGTCGTAGGAGCGTACACCTGGATGATGTTAAGATGCGCAGGCTCAGTATTTATTTGAAGCAACAAAGCTCGCTCTGAGATAGGTATAAAATTGGTGACACACTTTGCGACCAATTTGGATACTATAATTCCTACTCCGTGTTGATATAATCCATTGGATGTCCCTGAATAGTAAACTACATGTCCATTGATGTCACAAGAACCTGATCCTGGCCAACGCATTTCACTTACGCCCATAATTTCTATCTTCATTCTGTCCATTTCTTGAATCGCATTATGGGTTTTCCCAGCTTGCGCCATAGTTTGCACATTCCACGTGCTAATCTTTATACCATCTTTCACTGACAACTTTCCCGAAGCCGGAGATCCGATAGGGGGACTTGAAACTCCGGAACATTTGGTTTTGAACACAGCCATGTTGTGTTACTAGAGAAATCCATATGGATCTTGAATGCAGTGGTCTCTCATTGCTTTCTGCATTCTCATGCCGTTGGCCAACTAGTAGCTCATCCGCCTTCAGGGGCAATTTCTCACCCCTAGGATAAGAGAGTGCCCAAACTTCCATCCACTCTTCCACCCTCCGAAGAGGTTGTTAGAATAGGTTGGAAGTGGATCTCCTTATACCGGGAGATATTCGGTCCCTGTATTCGTTAGCCGCTTGAGTATGTAACTATACACCAACCGTTCCCCCCTCTCTACAGCGGGAAGGTGAATAACAGGTATTTCCTGTCATTGAGTTTAGGACCATGATGGCATTTCCTAACATGATCATAATAATGTCAAGTAAGCATTCTGTCCTGTTTACAAATAGCTGACATAGATAGGGCAGAAGATGTAATAGTTCAATGTATACTCTGTGTAGTTATAGAGTTCCTGTCTGTTTCGTGATTTCTATGGCAATGGTGTTACAACCGACAAAATGGATGACAGTTAGGGCACAGAACTTATGACAGATATGATATGATAAACCACCCTTCTAATTGGTGTTATCTGTGGACTGATTGTTTCAAAACCAAGATGGCCGTCACTTAGGGCGCAAACATGATAACCCTGATAACAACAAATAAAGACATCAGTTACCCTAGACAATACGAACACAAGGCCAAGTCACAAATATCACTTAGAAATCACGACTGAGGTACAGATGTTCCAAATATACGGATATATCACGCAGCACACCTACACATGGTCGTGTTCAAGAAACTACAAGTTATCATCTATTGCAGAATTTAACGATAATTTTACTTCTGATGGGGGCGTTCTGTTCTGCCAGCCATGTGGGAAAGCAATCAAGGCTGAACAGCGATCTCAAGTTACACAACACCTCAAGAAACATATTGCCGCATATTTTTTTATATTCACATTAATAAACTAAATTATAATTAAATATTTTAATTTTTTGTCACATAATTTAGGTAGCCTATTTTTAATACATAACAAATAAATATTTTCTCGATCTTTAGCACCAAAAAGTCCGAGCCCTTTTTATCACACTCCAAACAGTCACAAGCCTAATTTTTTGTCTCTATGATAACCGTGGAAACTTGCAATTGCATGTATAATTCATTCAAGGTGTCAACATAGTCATAATGATCATGATTTGTCAAACCAGAAACACAATTTCATCATGGAAAACAGCTGGGTGAAGCTTACACTATCTACTGATAGGGGCAGATGACCTCGTAGTTCCGCCCCTTAAAACCGCAATAACTAACTGCCTACCTTACTGATAAAAGCTTAACTACAGGGATGAACAGACACCAATCTACTTCACAGATAAAGGTGACTAAATTGGACAATACTGTACCTGGTTTATACAAAGGATCAGGGACGGATTTACGTATCTGCCGCCTCTAGGCACATTCTGACAGCCCCCCCCCCCCCCCGCCCACGTTGGTCGTCCAGGGGTGCGGGTGGCACCTGAGAGTGATCCCTAACTCACGCAAGAACACAAATGCAGCCGCCCGGCTAATGAATCATCTAACTCATCGGCCGGTTGGCTGTATTTGTGTCCGAGTAAGGGTAAGCCCCGCTGGACTGCCGAGTATAGGATACATCTTGCACGTCATTTTAATTTTGGACATTATTGATTGATTATTAAAAAGTGGTAATCTAAAGTGTGTGGTTGGTGTTGATAAAAACTATAAGTTATTGATCTAAAATTGATTTAATTACGTAAGAATTAAGAATATTCTTACAAACTGGCATATTTCCAATAGGCTAAATTTACTCAATAGAAAAGTTTCCTTTAACTTTTGATAAAGTTTTAAAGTGATTGTTAAGTCTTTCTAAAAACGAGGGAAAACAGTATCAGCTACAATAACTGATACAACAAGTCTATTAAGGATTTGACAATATTTAAAAACGTTATTCAATGTTCATAATTAAGAACAAAATTAGATGTTAAAAACTAGCAAATCAATACACATATCTTATGCATCAATACAGTACGGTACATCTGCACCACTGTACACATATCTTATGCATCAATACAGTACGGTACATCTGCACCAGCGTACACATATCTTATGCATCAATACAGTACGGTACATCTGCACCAGCGTACACATATCTTATGCATCAATACAGTACGGTACATCTGCAACAGCGTACACATATCTTATGCATCAATACAGTACGGTACATCTGCACCAGCGTACACATATCTTATGTATCAATACAATACGGTACATCTGCAACAGCGTACACATATCTTATGCATCAATACAGTACGGTACATCTGCACCAGCGTACACATATCTTATGTATCAATACAATACGGTACATCTGCAACAGCGTACACATATCTTATGCATCAATACAGTACGGTACATCTGCACCAGCGTACACATATCTTATGCATCAATACAGTACGGTACATCTGCACCAGCGTACACATATCTTATGCATCAATACAATACGGTACATCTGCAACAGCGTACACATATCTTATGCATCAATACAGTACGGTACATCTGCACCAGCGTACACATATCTTATGTATCAATACAATACGGTACATCTGCAACAGCGTACACATATCTTATGCATCAATACAGTACGGTACATCTGCACCAGCGTACACATATCTTATGTACCAATACAGTACGGTACATCTGCACCAGCGTACACATATCTTATGCATCAATACAATACGGTACATCTGCACCAGTGTACACATATCTTATGCATCAATACAGTACGGTACATCTGCACCAGCGTACACATATCTTATGTATCAATACAATACGGTACATCTGCACCAGTGTACACATATCTTATGCATCAATACAGTACGGTACATCTGCAACAGCGTACACATATCTTATGCATCAATACAGTACGGTACATCTGCACCAGCGTACACATATCTTATGTATCAATACAATACGGTACATCTGCACCAGTGTACACATATCTTATGCATCAATACAGTACGGTACATCTGCACCAGCGTACACATATCTTATGCATCAATACAGTACGGTACATCTGCACCAGCGTACACATATCTTATGTATCAATACAATACGGTACATCTGCACCAGTGTACACATATCTTATGCATCAATACAGTACGGTACATCTGCACCAGCGTACACATATCTTATGCATCAATACAGTACGGTACATCTGCACCAGCGTACACATATCTTATGCATCAATACAGTACGGTACATCTGCACCAGCGTAGACATATCTTATGCATCAATACAGTACGGTACATCTGCACCAGCGTACACATATCTTATGCATCAATACAATACGGTACATCTGCACCAGCGTACACATATCTTATGTATCAATACAGTACGGTACATCTGCACCAGCGTACACATATCTTATGCATCAATACAGTACGGTACATCTGCACCAGCGTACACATATCTTATGTATCAATACAATACGGTACATCTGCACCAGTGTACACATATCTTATGCATCAATACAGTACGGTACATCTGCACCAGCGTACACATATCTTATGTATCAATACAATACGGTACATCTGCACCAGCGTACACATATCTTATGTATCAATACAGTACGGTACATCTGCACCAGCGTACACATATCTTATGCATCAATACAATACGGTACATCTGCACCAGCGTACACATATCTTATGCATCAATACAGTACGGTACATCTGCACCAGTGTACACATATCTTATGCATCAATACAGTACGGTACATCTGCACCAGCGTACACATATCTTATGCATCAATACAGTACGGTACATCTGCACCAGCGTACACATATCTTATGCATCAATACAATACGGTACATCTGCACCAGCGTACACATATCTTATGTATCAATACAGTACGGTACATCTGCACCAGCGTACACATATCTTATGCATCAATACAGTACGGTACATCTGCACCAGCGTACACATATCTTATGTATCAATACAATACGGTACATCTGCACCAGTGTACACATATCTTATGCATCAATACAGTACGGTACATCTGCACCAGCGTACACATATCTTATGTATCAATACAATACGGTACATCTGCACCAGCGTACACATATCTTATGTATCAATACAGTACGGTACATCTGCACCAGCGTACACATATCTTATGCATCAATACAATACGGTACATCTGCACCAGCGTACACATATCTTATGCATCAATACAGTACGGTACATCTGCACCAGTGTACACATATCTTATGCATCAATACAGTACGGTACATCTGCACCAGCGTACACATATCTTATGCATCAATACAGTACGGTACATCTGCACCAGCGTACACATATCTTATGCATCAATACAGTACGGTACATCTGCACCAGCGTACACATATCTTATGCATCAATACAGTACGGTACATCTGCACCAGCGTACACATATCTTATGCATCAATACAGTACGGTACATCTGCAACAGCGTACACATATCTTATGCACCAATACAGTACGGTACATCTGCAACAGCGTACACATATCTTATGCATCAATACAGTACGGTACATCTGCACCAGTGTACACATATCTTATGCATCAATACAATACGGTACATCTGCACCAGCGTACACATATCTTATGCATCAATACAGTACGGTACATCTGCACCAGCGTACACATATCTTATGCATCAATACAGTACGGTACATCTGCACCAGCGTACACATATCTTATGCATCAATACAGTACGGTACATCTGCACCAGTGTACACATATCTTATGCATCAATACAGTACGGTACATCTGCACCAGCGTACACATATCTTATGCATCAATACAATACGGTACATCTGCACCAGCGTACACATATCTTATGCATCAATACAGTACGGTACATCTGCAACAGCGTACACATATCTTATGCACCAATACAGTACGGTACATCTGCAACAGCGTACACATATCTTATGCATCAATACAGTACGGTACATCTGCACCAGTGTACACATATCTTATGCATCAATACAGTACGGTACATCTACACCAGCGTACACATATCTTATGCATCAATACAGTACGGTACATCTGCAACAGCGTACACATATCTTATGCATCAATACAGTACGGTACATCTGCACCAGTGTACACATATCTTATGCATCAATACAGTACGGTACATCTGCACCAGTGTACACATATCTTATGCATCAATACAGTACGGTACATCTGCACCAGCGTACACATATCTTATGCATCAATACAGTACGGTACATCTGCAACAGCGTACACATATCTTATGCACCAATACAGTACGGTACATCTGCAACAGCGTACACATATCTTATGCATCAATACAGTACGGTACATCTGCACCAGAGTACACATATCTTATGCATCAATACAGTACGGTACATCTGCACCAGTGTACACATATCTTATGCATCAATACAATACGGTACATCTGCACCAGCGTACACATATCTTATGCATCAATACAGTACGGTACATCTGCACCAGTGTACACATATCTTATGCATCAATACAGTACGGTACATCTGCACCAGTGTACACATATCTTATGTATCAATACAATACGGTACATCTGCACCAGCGTACACATATCTTATGCATCAATACAGTACGGTACATCTGCACCAGTGTACACATATCTTATGCATCAATACAGTACGGTACATCTGCACCAGCGTACACATATCTTATGCATCAATACAATACGGTACATCTGCACCAGCGTACACATATCTTATGCATCAATACAGTACGGTACATCTGCACCAGCGTACACATATCTTATGCATCAATACAATACGGTACATCTGCACCAGCGTACACATATCTTATGCATCAATACAATACGGTACATCTGCACCAGCGTACACATATCTTATGCATCAATACAATACGGTACATCTGCACCAGCGTACACATATCTTATGCATCAATACAGTACGGTACATCTGCACCAGTGTACACATATCTTATGCATCAATACAGTACGGTACATCTGCACCAGTGTACACATATCTTATGCATCAATACAATACGGTACATCTGCACCAGCGTACACATATCTTATGCATCAATACAGTACGGTACATCTGCAACAGCGTACACATATCTTATGCATCAATACAGTACGGTACATCTGCAGCAGCGTACACATATCTTATGCATCAATACAGTACGGTACATCTGCACCAGCGTACACATATCTTATGCATCAATACAGTACGGTACATCTGCACCAGTGTACACATATCTTATGCATCAATACAGTACGGTACATCTGCACCAGTGTACACATATCTTATGCACCAATACAGTACGGTACATCTGCAACAGCGTACACATATCTTATGCACCAATACAGTACGGTACATCTGCACCAGCGTACACATACCTTATGCATCAATACAGTACGGTACATCTACACCAGTGTACACATATCTTATGCACCAATACAGTACGGTACATCTGCACCAGTGTACACATATCTTATGCACCAATATAGTACGGTACATCTGCACCAGTGTACACATATCTTATGCATCAATACAGTACGGTACATCTGCACCAGTGTACACATATCTTATGCACCAATACAGTACGGTACATCTGCAACAGCGTACACATATCTTATGCACCAATACAGTACGGTACATCTGCACCAGCGTACACATATCTTATGCATCAATACAGTGCGGTACATCTGCACCAGTGTACACATATCTTATGCACCAATACAGTACGGTACATCTACACCAGCGTACACATATCTTATGCATCAATACAGTACGGTACATCTGCACCAGCGTACACATATCTTATGCATCAATACAGTACGGTACATCTGCACCAGTGTACACTTATCTTATGCACCAATACAGTACGGTACATCTGCAACAGCGTACACATATCTTATGCATCAATACAGTACGGTACATCTGCACCAGCGTACACATATCTTATGCATCAATACAATACGGTACATCTGCAACAGCGTACACATATCTTATGCATCAATACAGTACGGTACATCTGCAACAGCGTACACATATCTTATGCATCAATACAGTACGGTACATCTGCAACAGCGTACACATATCTTATGCATCAATACAGTACGGTACATCTGCACCAGTGTACACATATCTTATGCATCAATACAATACGGTACATCTGCAACAGCGTACACATATCTTATGTATCAATACAATACGGTACATCTGCAACAGCGTACACATACCTTATGCATCAATACAATACGGTACATCTGCAACAGCGTACACATATCTTATGCATCAATACAGTACGGTACATCTGCAACAGCGTACACATATCTTATGCATCAATACAGTACGGTACATCTGCACCAGCGTGCACATATCTTATGCATCAATACAGTACGGTACATCTGCACCAGTGTACACATATCTTATGCACCAATACAGTACGGTACATCTGCACCAGCGTACACATATCTTATGCATCAATACAGTACGGTACATCTGCAACAGCGTACACATATCTTATGTATCAATACAATACGGTACATCTGCACCAGCGTACACATATCTTATGCATCAATACAATACGGTACATCTGCACCAGCGTACACATATCTTATGCATCAATACAGTACGGTACATCTGCACCAGCGTACACATATCTTATGCATCAATACAGTACGGTACATCTGCACCAGTGTACACATATCTTATGCATCAATACAATACGGTACATCTGCACCAGTGTACACATATCTTATGCACCAATACAATACGGTACATCTGCACCAGCGTACACATATCTTATGCATCAATACAGTACGGTACATCTGCACCAGCGTACACATATCTTATGCATCAATACAGTACGGTACATCTGCACCAGTGTACACATATCTTATGCATCAATACAATACGGTACATCTGCACCAGCGTACACATATCTTATGCATCAATACAGTACGGTACATCTGCACCAGCGTACACATATCTTATGCATCAATACAGTACGGTACATCTGCACCAGTGTACACATATCTTATGCACCAATACAATACGGTACATCTGCACCAGCGTACACATATCTTATGCATCAATACAGTACGGTACATCTGCACCAGCGTACACATATCTTATGCATCAATACAGTACGGTACATCTGCACCAGTGTACACATATCTTATGCATCAATACAGTACGGTACATCCGCACCAGCGTACACATATCTTATGCATCAATACAATACGGTACATCTGCACCAGTGTACACATATCTTATGCATCAATACAATACGGTACATCTGCACCAGTGTACACATATCTTATGCACCAATACAATACGGTACATCTGCACCAGTGTACACATATCTTATGCACCAATACAGTACGGTACATCCGCACCAGCGTACACATATCTTATGCACCAATACAATACGGTACATCTGCACCAGCGTACACATATCTTATGCATCAATACAGTACGGTACATCTGCACCAGTGTACACATATCTTATGCATCAATACAGTACGGTACATCTGCACCAGCGTACACATATCTTATGCACCAATACAGTACGGTACATCTGCACCAGTGTACACATATCTTATGCATCAATACAGTACGGTACATCTGCACCAGTGTACACATATCTTATGCATCAATACAATACGGTACATCTGCAAGAGTGTACACATATCTTATGCATCAATACAGTACGGTACATCTGCACCAGTGTACACATATCTTATGCATCAATACAGTACGGTACATCTGCACCAGTGTACACATATCTTATGCATCAATACAGTACGGTACATCTGCACCAGTGTACACATATCTTATGCATCAATACAATACGGTACATCTGCAAGAGTGTACACATATCTTATGCATCAATACAGTACGGTACATCTGCACCAGCGTACACATATCTTATGCATCAATACAGTACGGTACATCTGCAACAGCGTACACATATCTTATGCATCAATACAGTACGGTACATCTGCAACAGCGTACACATATCTAATGCATCAATACAGTACGGTACATCTGCACCAGCGTACACATATCTTATGCATCAATACAGTACGGTACATCTGCAACAGCGTACACATATCTTATGCATCAATACAGTACGGTACATCTGCACCAGCGTACACATACCTTATGCATCAATACAGTACGATACATCTGCACCAGCGTACACATATCTTATGCATCAATACAGTGCGGTACATCTGCACCAGTGTACACATATCTTATGCACCAATACAGTACGGTACATCTGCACCAGCGTACACATATCTTATGCATCAATACAGTACGGTACATCTGCAACAGCGTACACATATCTTATGCACCAATACAGTGCGGTACATCTGCACCAGTGTACACATATCTTATGCACCAATACAGTACGGTACATCTGCACCAGCGTACACATATCATATGCATCAATACAATACGGTACATCTGCACCAGCGTACACATATCTTATGCATCAATACAGTACGGTACATCTGCACCAGCGTACACATATCTTATGCATCAATACAGTACGGTACATCTGCACCAGTGTACACATATCTTATGCACCAATACAGTGCGGTACATCTGCACCAGTGTACACATATCTTATGCACCAATACAGTACGGTACATCTGCACCAGCGTACACATATCATATGCATCAATACAATACGGTACATCTGCACCAGCGTACACATATCTTATGCATCAATACAGTACGGTACATCTGCACCAGTGTACACATATCTTATGCATCAATACAGTACGGTACATCTGCACCAGCGTACACATATCTTATGCATCAATACAGTACGGTACATCTGCACCAGTGTACACATATCTTATGCATCAATACAGTACGGTACATCTGCACCAGTGTACACATATCTTATGCATCAATACAGTACGGTACATCTGCAACAGCGTACACATATCTTATGCATCAATACAATACGGTACATCTGCACCAGCGTACACATATCTTATGCATCAATACAGTACGGTACATCTGCACCAGTGTACACATATCTTATGCATCAATACAATACGGTACATCTGCACCAGCGTACACATATCTTATGCATCAATACAGTACGGTACATCTGCACCAGCGTACACATATCTTATGCATCAATACAATACGGTACATCTGCACCAGCGTACACATATCTTATGCATCAATACAGTACGGTACATCTGCAACAGTGTACACATATCTTATGCATCAATACAGTACGGTACATCTGCACCAGCGTACACATATCTTATGCATCAATACAGTACGGTACATCTGCACCAGCGTACACATATCTTATGCATCAATACAGTACGGTACATCTGCAACAGCGTACACATATCTTATGCATCAATACAATACGGTACATCTGCACCAGCGTACACATATCTTATGCATCAATACAATACGGTACATCTGCACCAGCGTACACATATCTTATGCATCAATACAGTACGGTACATCTGCAACAGTGTACACATATCTTATGCATCAATACAGTACGGTACATCTGCACCAGTGTACACATATCTTATGCATCAATACAATACGGTACATCTGCACCAGCGTACACATATCTTATGCATCAATACAATACGGTACATCTGCACCAGCGTACACATATCTTATGCATCAATACAATACGGTACATCTGCAACAGCGTACACATATCTTATGCATCAATACAATACGGTACATCTGCACCAGTGTACACATATCTTATGCATCAATACAATACGGTACATCTGCACCAGCGTACACATATCTTATGTATCAATACAATACGGTACATCTGCACCAGCGTACACATATCTTATGCATCAATACAATACGGTACATCTGCACCAGTGTACACATATCTTATGCATCAATACAATACGGTACATCTGCACCAGCGTACACATATCTTATGCATCAATACAATACGGTACATCTGCAACAGCGTACACATATCTTATGCATCAATACAGTACGGTACATCTGCACCAGCGTACACTTATCTTATGCATCAATACAATACGGTACATCTGCAACAGCGTACACATATCTTATGCATCAATACAGTACGGTACATCTGCACCAGCGTACACATATCTTATGCATCAATACAGTACAGTACATCTGCACCAGTGTACACATATCTTATGCATCAATACAGTACAGTACATCTGCACCAGTGTACACATATCTTATGCATCAATACAGTACAGTACATCTGCACCAGTGTACACATATCTTATGCATCAATACAATACGGTACATCTGCACCAGCGTACACATATCTTATGCACCAATACAATACGGTACATCTGCACCAGCGTACACATATCTTATGCATCAATACAATACGGTACATCTGCACCAGCGTACACATATCTTATGCATCAATACAGTACGGTACATCTGCAACAGCGTACACATATCTTATGCATCAATACAATACGGTACATCTGCAACAGCGTACACATATCTTATGCATCAATACAATACGGTACATCTGCACCAGCGTACACATATCTTATGCACCAATACAGTACGGTACATCTGCACCAGCGTACACATATCTTATGTACCAATACAATACGGTACATCTGCACCAGCGTGCACATATCATATGCATCAATACAATACGGTACATCTGCACCAGCGTACACATACCATATGCATCAATACAGTACGGTACATCTGCACCAGCGTACACATATCTTATGCATCAATACAGTACGGTACATCTGCACCAGCGTACACATATCTTATGTATCAATACAGTACGGTACATCTGCAAGAGTGTACACATATCTTATGCATCAATACAGTACGGTACATCTGCACCAGCGTACACATATCTTATGCATCAATACAGTACGGTACATCTGCAACAGCGTACACATATCTTATGCATCAATACAGTACGGTACATCTGCACCAGCGTACACATATCTTATGCATCAATACAATACGGTACATCTGCACCAGCGTACACATATCTGATGCATCAATACAGTACAGTACATCTGCACCAGCGTACACATATCTTATGCATCAATACAGTACGGTACATCTGCAACAGCGTACACATATCTTATGCATCAATACAGTACGGTACATCTGCACCAGCGTACACATATCTTATGCATCAATACAGTACGGTACATCTGCACCAGTGTACACATATCTTATGCATCAATACAGTACGGTACATCTGCACCAGCGTACACATATCTTATGCATCAATACAGTACGGTACATCTGCACCAGTGTACACATATCTTATGCATCAATACAGTACGGTACATCTGCACCAGCGTACACATATCTTATGTATCAATACAATACGGTACATCTGCACCAGTGTACACATATCTTATGTACCAATACAGTACGGTACATCTGCACCATTGTACACATATCTTATGTATCAATACAGTACGGTACATCTGCACCAGTGTACACATATCTTATGTACCAATACAGTACGGTACATCTGCACCAGTGTACACATATCTTATGTATCAATACAATACGGTACATCTGCACCAGTGTACACATATCTTATGTACCAATACAGTACGGTACATCTGCACCAGCGTACACATATCTTATGTATCAATACAATACGGTACATCTGCACCAGTGTACACATATCTTATGCACCAATACAGTACGGTACATCTGCACCAGTGTACACATATCTTATGCATCAATACAGTACGGTACATCCGCACCAGCGTACACATATCTTATGCATCAATACAATACGGTACATCTGCACCAGTGTACACATATCTTATGCATCAATACAGTACGGTACATCTGCAACAGCGTACACATATCTTATGCATCAATACAATACGGTACATCTGCACCAGCGTACACATATCTTATGCACCAATACAGTACGGTACATCTGCACCAGCGTACACATATCTTATGCACCAATACAGTACGGTACATCTGCACCAGCGTACACATATCTTATGCATCAATACAATACGGTACATCTGCAACAGCGTACACATATCTTATGCATCAATACAATACGGTACATCTGCACCAGCGTACACATATTTTATGCATCAATACAATACGGTACATCTGCACCAGCGTACACATATCTTATGCACCAATACAGTACGGTACATCTGCACCAGCGTACACATATCTTATGCACCAATACAGTACGGTACATCTGCACCAGCGTACACATATCTTATGCACCAATACAGTACGGTACATCTGCACCAGCGTACACATATCTTATGCATCAATACAATACGGTACATCTGCACCAGCGTACACATATCTTATGCACCAATACAGTACGGTACATCTGCACCAGCGTACACATATCTTATGCATCAATACAGTACGGTACATCTGCACCAGCGTACACATATCTTATGCATCAATACAATACGGTACATCTGCACCAGCGTACACATATCTTATGCACCAATACAGTACGGTACATCTGCACCAGCGTACACATATCTTATGCACCAATACAGTACGGTACATCTGCACCAGTGTACACATATCTTATGCACCAATACAGTACGGTACATCTGCAACAGCGTACACATATCTTATGCATCAATACAGTACGGTACTTCTGCACCAGTGTACACATATCTTATGCATCAATACAATACGGTACATCTGCACCAGTGTACACATATCTTATGCATCAATACAGCACGGTACATCTGCACCAGTGTACACATATCTTATGTATCAATACAATACGGTACATCTGCAACAGCGTACACATATCTTATGCATCAATACAGTACGGAACATCTGCACCAGTGTACACATATCTTATGTATCAATACAGTACGGAACATCTGCACCAGTGTACACATATCTTATGCACCAATACAGTACGGTACATCTGCACCAGTGTACACATATCTTATGTATCAATACAATACGGTACATCTGCAACAGCGTACACATATCTTATGTATCAATACAGCACGGTACATCTGCACCAGTGTACACATATCTTATGTACCAATACAGTACGGAACATCTGCACCAGCGTACACATATCTTATGCATCAATACAGCACGGTACATCTGCACCAGTGTACACATATCTTATGTATCAATACAGTACGGTACATCTGCACCAGTGTACACATATCTTATGCATCAATACAATACGGTACATCTGCACCAGTGTACACATATCTTATGCACCAATACAATACGGTACATCCGCACCAGTGTACACATATCTTATGCACCAATACAGTACGGTACATCTGCACCAGTGTACACATATCTTATGCATCAATACAGTACGGTACATCTGCAACAGCGTACACATATCTTATGCATCAATACAGTACGGTACATCTGCACCAGTGTACACATATCTTATGCACCAATACAATACGGTACATCTGCACCAGTGTACACATATCTTATGCACCAATACAGTACGGTACATCTGCAACAGCGTACACATATCTTATGCACCAATACAATACGGTACATCTGCACCAGTGTACACATATCTTATGCACCAATACAATACGGTACATCTGCACCAGCGTACACATATCTTATGCATCAATACAATACGGTACATCCGCACCAGTGTACACATATCTTATGCACCAATACAATACGGTACATCCGCACCAGTGTACACATATCTTATGCACCAATACAGTACGGTACATCTGCACCAGTGTACACATATCTTATGCACCAATACAATACGGTACATCCGCACCAGTGTACACATATCTTATGCACCAATACAATACGGTACATCTGCAACTGTGTACACATATCTTATGCACCAATACAATACGGTACATCCGCACCAGTGTACACATATCTTATGCACCAATACAATACGGTACATCTGCACCAGTGTACACATATCTTATGCACCAATACAGTACGGTACATCTGCACCAGTGTACACATATCTTATGCACCAATACAGTACGGAACATCCGCACCAGCGTACACATATCTTATGCATCAATACAGTACGGTACATCTGCACCAGTGTACACATATCTTATGCACCAATACAATACGGTACATCTGCACCAGCGTACACATATCTTATGCACCAATACAGTACGGTACATCTGCACCAGTGTACACATATCTTATGCACCAATACAGTACGGAACATCCGCACCAGCGTACACATATCTTATGCATCAATACAGTACGGTACATCTGCACCAGTGTACACATATCTTATGCACCAATACAATACGGTACATCTGCACCAGCGTACACATATCATATGCACCAATACAGTACGGTACATCTGCACCAGTGTGCACATATCTTATGCACCAATACAGTACGGTACATCTGCACCAGTGTACACATACCTTATGCACCAATACAGTACGGTACATCTGCACCAGTGTACACATATCTTATGCACCAATACAGTACGGAACATCCGCACCAGCGTACACATATCTTATGCATCAATACAGTACGGTACATCTGCACCAGTGTACACATATCTTATGCACCAATACAGTACGGAACATCCGCACCAGCGTACACATATCTTATGCATCAATACAGTACGGTACATCTGCACCAGTGTACACATATCTTATGCACCAATACAGTACGGAACATCCGCACCAGCGTACACATATCTTATGCATCAATACAGTACGGTACATCTGCACCAGTGTACACATATCTTATGCATCAATACAATACGGTACATCTGCACCAGTGTACACATATCTTATGCACCAATACAGTACGGTACATCCGCACCAGCGTACACATATCTTATGCATCAATACAGTACGGTACATCTGCACCAGTGTACACATATCTTATGCATCAATACAGTACGGTACATCTGCACCAGTGTACACATATCTTATGCATCAATACAGTACGGTACATCTGCACCAGTGTACACATATCTTATGCACCAATACAATACGGTACATCTGCACCAGCGTACACATATCTTATGCATCAATACAATACGGTACATCTGCACCAGCGTACACATATCTTATGCATCAATACAGTACGGTACATCTGCACCAGCGTACACATATCTTATGCACCAATACAGTACGGTACATCTGCAACAGCGTACACATATCTTATGCATCAATACAATACGGTACATCTGCACCAGTGTACACATATCTTATGTACCAATACAGTACGGTACATCTGCACCAGCGTACACATATCTTATGCATCAATACAGTACGGTACATCTGCAACAGCGTACACATATCTTATGCATCAATACAATACGGTACATCTGCAACAGCGTACACATATCTTATGCATCAATACAATACGGTACATCTGCACCAGTGTACACATATCTTATGTACCAATACAGTACGGTACATCTGCACCAGCGTACACATATCTTATGTATCAATACAGTACGGTACATCTGCACCAGCGTACACATATCTTATGTATCAATACAGTACGGTACATCTGCACCAGCGTACACATATCTTATGCACCAATACAGTACGGTACATCTGCACCATTGTACACATATCTTATGCATCAATACAGTACGGTACATCCGCACCAGCGTACACATATCTTATGCATCAATACAATACGGTACATCTGCACCAGTGTGCACATATCTTATGTATCAATACAGTACGGTACATCTGCACCAGCGTACACATATCTTATGTATCAATACAGTACGGTACATCTGCAAGAGTGTACACATATCTTATGCATCAAAACAGTACGGTACATCTGCACCAGCGTACACATATCTTATGCATCAATACAATACGGTACATCTGCACCAGCGTACACATATCTTATGTATCAATACATTACGGTACATCTGCAACAGTGTACACATATCTTATGCACCAATACAGTACGGTACATCTGCACCAGCGTACACATATCTTATGCACCAATACAGTACGGTACATCTGCACCAGTGTACACATATCTTATGCATCAATACAGTACGGTACATCTGCACCAGTGTACACATATCTTATGCATCAATACAGTACGGTACATCTGCAACAGCGTACACATATCTTATGCATCAATACAGTACGGTACATCTGCAACAGCGTACACATATCTTATGCATCAATACAATACGGTACATCTGCACCAGCGTACACATATCTTATGCATCAATACAATACGGTACATCTGCACCAGCGTACACATATCTTATGCATCAATACAATACGGTACATCTGCACCAGCGTACACATATCTTATGCATCAATACAGTACGGTACATCTGCACCAGCGTACACATATCTTATGCATCAATACAATACGGTACATCTGCACCAGCGTACACATATCTTATGCATCAATACACTACGGTACATCTGCAAGAGTGTACACATATCTTATGCATCAAAACAGTACGGTACATCTGCACCAGCGTACACATATCTTATGCATCAATACAATACGGTACATCTGCACCAGCGTACACATATCTTATGCATCAATACAGTACGGTACATCTGCAAGAGTGTACACATATCTTATGCATCAATACAATACGGTACATCTGCACCAGCGTACACATATCTTATGTACCAATACAGTACGGTACATCTGCACCAGCGTACACATATCTTATGTATCAATACAGTACGGTACATCTGCAAGAGTGTACACATATCTTATGCATCAATACAATACGGTACATCTGCACCAGTGTACACATATCTTATGTACCAATACAGTACGGTACATCTGCACCAGCGTACACATATCTTATGTATCAATACAGTACGGTACATCTGCACCAGCGTACACATATCTTATGCATCAATACAGTACGGTACATCTGCAAGAGTGTACACATATCTTATGCATCAATACAGTACGGTACATCTGCACCAGCGTACACATATCTTATGCATCAATACAATACGGTACATCTGCACCAGCGTACACATATCTTATGTATCAATACAATACGGTACATCTGCACCAGTGTACACATATCTTATGTATCAATACAGTACGGTACATCTGCACCAGTGTACACATATCTTATGCATCAATACAGTACGGTACATCTGCACCAGCGTACACATATCTTATGCATCAATACAATACGGTACATCTGCACCAGCGTACACATATCTTATGTATCAATACAGTACGGTACATCTGCAAGAGTGTACACATATCTTATGCATCAAAACAGTACGGTACATCTGCACCAGCGTACACATATCTTATGCATCAATACAATACGGTACATCTGCAACAGCGTACACGTATCTTATGCATCAATACAGTACGGTACATCTGCACCAGCGTACACATATCTTATGCATCAATACAGTACGGTACATCTGCACCAGCGTACACATATCTTATGCACCAATACAGTACGGTACATCTGCACCAGCGTACACATATCTTATGCACCAATACAATACGGTACATCTGCACCAGCGTACACATATCTTATGCATCAATACAGTACGGTACATCTGCACCAGCGTACACATATCTTATGCATCAATACAGTACGGTACATCTGCACCAGCGTACACATATCTTATGCACCAATACAGTACGGTACATCTGCACCAGCGTACACATATCTTATGCATCAATACAGTACGGTACATCTGCACCAGCGTACACGTATCTTATGCATCAATACAGTACGGTACATCTGCACCAGCGTACACATATCTTATGCATCAATACAGTACGGTACATCTGCACCAGCGTACACATATCTTATGCATCAATACAGTACGGTACATCTGCACCAGCGTACACATATCTTATGCATCAATACAGTACGGTACATCTGCACCAGTGTACACATATCTTATGCATCAATACAGTGCGGTACACCTGCACCAGTGTACACATATCTTATGCATCAATACAATACGGTACATCTGCACCAGCGTACACATATCTTATGCATCAATACAATACGGTACATCTGCACCAGTGTACACATATCTTATGCATCAATACAGTGCGGTACACCTGCACCAGTGTACACATATCTTATGCATCAATACAATACGGTACACCTGCACCAGCGTACACATATCTTATGCATCAATACAATACGGTACATCTGCACCAGCGTACACATATCTTATGCATCAATACAGTACGGTACACCTGCACCAGTGTACACATATCTTATGCATCAATACAATACGGTACATCTGCACCAGCGTACACATATCTTATGCATCAATACAATACGGTACATCTGCACCAGTGTACACATATCTTATGTATCAATACAGTACGGTACATCTGCACCAGTGTACACATATCTTATGCATCAATACAGTACGGTACATCTGCACCAGCGTACACATATCTTATGCATCAATACAGTACGGTACATCTGCACCAGTGTACACATATCTTATGCATCAATACAGTACGATACATCTGCACCAGCGTACACATATCTTATGCATCAATACAGTACGGTACACCTGCACCAGTGTACACATATCTTATGCATCAATACAGTACGGTACATCTGCACCAGCGTACACATATCTTATGCATCAATACAGTACGATACATCTGCACCAGCGTACACATATCTTATGCATCAATACAGTACGGTACATCTGCACCAGTGTACACATATCTTATGCATCAATACAGTACGGTACATCTGCACCAGTGTACACATATCTTATGCATCAATACAATACGGTACATCTGCACCAGCGTACACATACCTTATGCATTAATACAGTGCGGTACATCTGCAACAGCGTACACATATCTTATGCATCAATACAATACGGTACATCAGCACCAGTGTGCACATACCTTATGCATCAATACAGTGCGGTACATCTGCAACAGCGTACACATATCTTATGCATCAATACAGTGCGGTACATCTGCACCAGTGTACACATATCTTATGCATCAATACAGTACGGTACATCTGCACCAGTGTACACATATCTTATGCATCAATACAATACGGTACATCTGCACCAGCGTACACATACCTTATGCATCAATACAGTGCGGTACATCTGCAACAGCGTACACATATCTTATGCATCAATACAGTGCGGTACATCAGCACCAGTGTACACATATCTTATGCATCAATACAGTACGGTACATCTGCACCAGTGTACACATATCTTATGCATCAATACAGTACGGTACATCTGCACCAGTGTGCACATATCTTATGCACCAATACAATACGGTACATCTGCACCAGTGTGCACATATCTTATGCATCAATACAATACGGTACATCTGCACCAGCGTACACATATCTTATGCACCAATACAGTACGGTACATCTGCAACAGCGTACACATATATTATGCATCAATACAATACGGTACATCTGCACCAGTGTGCACATATATTATGCATCAATACAATACGGTACATCTGCACCAGTGTGCACATATCTTATGCATCAATACAGTACGGTACATCTGCACCAGTGTACACATATCTTATGCATCAATACAATACGGTACATCTGCACCAGCGTACACATATCTTATACATCAATACAGTACGGTACATCTGCACCAGCGTACACATATCTTATGCATCAATACAGTACGGTACATCTGCACCAGCGTACACATATCTTATGCATCAATACAGTACGGTACATCTGCACCAGCGTACACATATCTTATGTATCAATACAGTACGGTACATCTGCAAGAGGGTACACATATCTTATGCATCAATACAGTACGGTACATCTGCACCAGCGTACACATATCTTATGCACCAATACAGTACGGTACATCTGCAACAGCGTACACATATCTTATGCATCAATACAATACGGTACATCTGCACCAGCGTACACATATCTTATGTACCAATACAATACGGTACATCTGCACCAGCGTACACATATCTTATGCATCAATACAGTACGGTACATCTGCACCAGCGTACACATATCTTATACATCAATACAGTACGGTACATCTGCACCAGTGTACACATATCTTATGCATCAATACAATACGGTACATCTGCACCAGCGTACACATATCTTATGCACCAATACAGTACGGTACATCTGCAACAGCGTACACATATCTTATACATCAATACAATACGGTACATCTGCACCAGCGTACACATACCTTATGCATCAATACAGTACGGTACATCTGCACCAGTGTGCACATATCTTATGCATCAATACAGTACGGTACACCTGCAACAGCGTACACATATCTTATGCATCAATACAGTACGGTACATCTGCACCAGCGTACACATATCTTATGCATCAATACAGTACGGTACATCTGCACCAGTGTGCACATATCTTATGCATCAATACAGTACGGTACATCTGCACCAGTGTACACATATCTTATGCATCAATACAGTACGGTACACCTGCAACAGCGTACACATATCTTATGCATCAATACAGTACGGTACATCTGCACCAGCGTACACATATCTTATGCATCAAAACAGTACGGTACATCTGCAACAGCGTACACATATCTTATGCATCAATACAGTACGGTACATCTGCACCAGCGTACACATATCTTATGCATCAATACAGTACGGTACATCTGCAACAGCGTACACATATCTTATGCATCAATACAATACGGTACATCTGCACCAGCGTACACATATCTTATGCATCAATACAGTACGGTACATCTGCACCAGCGTACACATATCTTATGCATCAATACAATACGGTACATCTGCACCAGCGTACACATATCTTATGCATCAATTCAGTACGGTACATCTGCAACAGCGTACACATATCTTATGCATCAATACAGTACGGTACATCTGCAACAGCGTACACGTATCTTATGCATCAATACAGTACGGTACATCTGCACCAGCGTACACATATCTTATGCATCAATACAATACGGTACATCTGCACCAGCGTGCACATATATTATGCATCAATACAATACGGTACATCTGCACCAGCGTACACATATCTTATGCATCAATACAGCACGGTACATCTGCACCAGCGTACACATACCTTATGCATCAATACAGCACGGTACATCTGCAACAGCGTACACATATCTTATGCATCAATACAGTGCGGTACATCAGCACCAGTGTACACATATCTTATGCATCAATACAGTACGGTACATCTGCACCAGCGTACACATACCTTATGCATCAATACAGCACGGTACATCTGCACCAGCGTACACATATCTTATGCATCAATACAGCACGGTACATCTGCACCAGCGTACACATATCTTATGCATCAATACAGCACGGTACATCTGCACCAGCGTACACATACCTTATGCATCAATACAGCACGGTACATCTGCAACAGCGTACACATATCTTATGCATCAATACAGTACGGTACATCTGCACCAGTGTACACATATCTTATGCATCAATACAGCACGGTACATCTGCAACAGCGTACACATATCTTATGCATCAATACAGTACGGTACATCTGCACCAGCGTACACATATCTTATGCATCAATACAGTACGGTACATCTGCACCAGTGTACACATATCTTATGCACCAATACAGTGCGGTACATCTGTACCAGCGTACACATATCTTATGCACCAATACAGTACGGTACATCAGCACCAGCGTACACATATCTTATGCATCAATACAGTACGGTACATCTGCACCAGTGTACACATATCTTATGCACCAATACAGTACGGTACATCTGCACCAGCGTGCACATATCTTATGCATCAATACAGTACGGTACATCTGCACCAGTGTACACATATCTTATGCATCAATACAGTACGGTACATCTGCACCAGTGTACACATATCTTATGCACCAATACAGTACGGTACATCTGCAAGAGTGTACACATATCTTATGCATCAATACAGTACGGTACATCTGTACCAGCGTACACGTATCTTATGCATCAATACAGTACGGTACATCTGCACCAGCGTACACATATCTTATGCATCAATACAGTACGGTACATCTGCACCAGCGTACACATATCTTATGCACCAATACAGTACGGTACATCTGCACCAGTGTACACATATCTTATGCATCAATACAATACGGTACATCTGCACCAGTGTACACATATCTTATGCACCAATACAGTACGGTACATCTGCACCAGCGTACACATATCTTATGCATCAATACAGTACGGTACATCTGCACCAGCGTACACATATCTTATGCATCAATACAGTACGGTACATCTGCACCAGCGTACACATATCTTATGCATCAATACAGTACGGTACATCTGCACCAGCGTACACATATCTTATGCATCAATACAGTACGGTACATCTGCAACAGGGTACACATATCTTATGCACCAATACAGTACGGTACATCTGCACCAGCGTACACATATCTTATGCATCAATACAGTACGGTACATCTGCACCAGCGTACACATATCTTATGCATCAATACAGTACGGTACATCTGCAACAGGGTACACATATCTTATGCATCAATACAGTACGGTACATCTGCACCAGCGTACACATATCTTATGCATCAATACAATACGGTACATCTGCAACAGGGTACACATATCTTATGCATCAATACAGTACGGTACATCTGCACCAGCGTACACATATCATATGCATCAATACAGTACGGTACATCTGCACCAGAGTACACATATCTTATGCATCAATACAGTGCGGTACATCTGCACCAGTGTACACATATCTTATGCATCAATACGGTACGGTACATCTGCTACAGTACGGTACATCTGCACCAGTGTACACATATCTTATGCATCAATACAGTACGGTACATCCGCACCAGCGTACACATATCTTATGCATCAATACAATACGGTACATCTGCACCAGCGTACACATATCTTATGCATCAATACGGTACGGTACATCTGCACCAGCGTACACATATCATATGCATCAATACAGTACGGTACATCTGCACCAGTGTACACATATCTTATGTATCAATACAATACGGTACATCTGCACCAGTTTACACATATCTTATGCATCAATACGGTACGGTACATCTGCTACAGTACGGTACATCTGCACCAGTGTACACATATCTTATGCATCAATACAGTACGGTACATCCGCACCAGCGTACACATATCTTATGCATCAATACAGTACGGTACATCTGCACCAGCGTACACATATCTTATGCATCAATACAGTACGGTACATCTGCACCAGCGTACACATATCTTATGCATCAATACAGTACGGTACATCTGCACCAGTGTACACATATCTTATGCATCAATACAATACGGTACATCTGCACCAGCGTACACATATCTTATGCACCAATACAGTACGGTACATCTGCACCAGCGTACACATATCTTATGCATCAATACAATACGGTACATCTGCACCAGCGTACACATATCTTATGCATCAATACAATACGGTACATCTGCACCAGAGTACACATATCTTATGCATCAATACAGTACGGTACATCTGCACCAGCGTACACATATCTTATGCATCAATACAGTGCGGTACATCTGCACCAGTGTACACATATCTTATGCATCAATACAATACGGTACATCTGCACCAGCGTACACATATCTTATGCATCAATACAGTACGGTACATCTGCAACAGCGTACACATATCTTATGCACCAATACAGTACGGTACATCTGCACCAGCGTACACATATCTTATGCACCAATACAGTACGGTACATCTGCACCAGCGTACACATATCTTATGCATCAATACAGTACGGTACATCGGCACCAGCGTACACATATCTTATGCATCAATACAGTACGGTACATCTGCACCAGCGTACACATATCTTATGTATCAATACAGTACGGTACATCTGCAACAGCGTACACATATCTTATGCATCAATACAGTACGGTACATCTGCACCAGCGTACACATATCTTATGCATCAATACAGTACGGTACATCTGCACCAGTGTACACATATCTTATGCATCAATACAGTGCGGTACATCTGCACCAGTGTACACATATCTTATGCATCAATACAGTGCGGTACATCTGCACCAGTGTACACATATCTTATGCATCAATACAGTACGGTACATCTGCACCAGCGTACACATATCTTATGTATCAATACAGTACGGTACATCTGCACCAGCGTACACATATCTTATGCATCAATACAGTACGGTACATCTGCACCAGTTTACACATATCTTATGCATCAATACAGTGCGGTACATCTGCACCAGTTTACACATATCTTATGCATCAATACAGTACGGTACATCTGCACCAGCGTACACATATCTTATGCATCAATACAGTACGGTACATCTGCACCAGTGTACACATATCTTATGCATCAATACAGTATGGTACATCTGCACCAGCGTACACATATCTTATGCATCAATACAATACGGTACATCTGCACCAGCGTACACATATCTTATGCATCAATACAGTACGGTACATCTGCACCAGTGTACACATATCTTATGCATCAATACAGTACGGTACATCTGCACCAGCGTACACATATCTTATGCATCAATACAGTGCGGTACATCTGCACCAGTGTACACATATCTTATGCATCAATACAATACGGTACATCTGCACCAGCGTACACATATCTTATGCATCAATACAATACGGTACATCTGCACCAGTGTACACATATCTTATGCATCAATACAATACGGTACATCTGCACCAGCGTACACATATCTTATGCATCAATACAGTACGGTACATCTGCACCAGTGTACACATATCTTATGCATCAATACAATACGGTACATCTGCACCAGCGTACACATATCTTATGCATCAATACAATACGGTACATCTGCACCAGTGTACACATATCTTATGCATCAATACAATACGGTACATCTGCACCAGCGTACACATATCTTATGCATCAATACAGTACGGTACATCTGCACCAGTGTACACATACCTTATGCATCAATACAGTACGGTACATCTGCACCAGCGTACACATATCTTATGCATCAATACAGTACGGTACATCTGCACCAGCGTACACATATCTTATGCATCAATACAGTACGGTACATCTGCACCAGCTTACACATATCTTATGCATCAATACAGTACGGTACATCTGCACCAGCGTACATATATCTTATGCATCAATACAGTACGGTACATCTGCAACAGCGTACACATATCTTATGCATCAATACAGTACGGTACATCTGCACCAGCGTACACATATCTTATGCATCAATACAGTACGGTACATCTGCACCAGCGTACACATATCTTATGCATCAATACAGTACGGTACATCTGCAACAGCGTACACATATCTTATGCATCAATACAGTACGGTACATCTGCACCAGCGTACACATATCTTATGCATCAATACAGTACGGTACATCTGCACCAGTTTACACATATCTTATGCACCAATACAGTACGGTACATCTGCAACAGGGTACACATATCTTATGCATCAATACAGTACGGTACATCTGCACCAGCGTACACATATCTTATGCATCAATACAGTACGGTACATCTGCACCAGTGTACACATATCTTATGCATCAATACAGTACGGTACATCTGCAACAGGGTACACATATCTTATGCATCAATACAATACGGTACATCTGCACCAGCGTACACATATCTTATGCATCAATACAGTACGGTACATCTGCACCAGTGTACACATATCTTATGCATCAATACAGTACGGTACATCTGCACCAGCGTACACATATCTTATGCACCAATACAGTACGGTACATCTGCACCAGTGTACCCATATCTTATGCATCAATACAATACGGTACATCTGCACCAGTGTGCACATATCTTATGCATCAATACAGTACGGTACATCTGCACCAGCGTACACATATCTTACGTATCAATACAATACGGTACATCTGCACCAGCGTACACATAACTTATGCATCAATACAGTACGGTACATCTGCACCAGTGTACACATATCTTATGCATCAATACAGTGCGGCACATCTGCACCAGTGTACACATATCTTATGCATCAATACAGTGCGGTACATCTGCACCAGTGTACACATATCTTATGCATCAATACAGTACGGTACATCTGCACCAGCGTACACATATCTTATGCATCAATACAGTACGGTACATCTGCACCAGCGTACACATATCATATGCATCAATACAGTACGGTACATCTGCACCAGTGTACACATATCTTATGCATCAATACAGTGCGGTACATCTGCACCAGTGTACACATATCTTATGCATCAATACAGTACGGTACATCTGCACCAGCGTACACATATCTTATGCATCAATACAGTACGGTACATCTGCACCAGCGTACACATATCTTATGCATCAATACAATACGGTACATCTGCACCAGTGTACACATATCTTATGCATCAATACGGTACGGTACATCTGCTACAGTACGGTACATCTGCACCAGCGTACACATATCTTATGCATCAATACAGTACGGTACATCTGCACCAGCGTACACATATCTTATGCATCAATACAATACGGTACATCTGCACCAGTGTACACATATCTTATGCACCAATACAGTACGGTACATCTGCACCAGTGTACACATATCTTATGCATCAATACAATACGGTACATCTGCACCAGCGTACACATATCTTATGCATCAATACAGTACGGTACATCTGCACCAGTGTACACATATCTTATGCATCAATACAATACGGTACATCTGCACCAGCGTACACATATCATATGCATCAATACAGTACGGTACATCTGCACCAGTGTACACATATCTTATGCACCAATACAGTACGGTACATCTGCACCAGTGTACACATATCATATGCATCAATACAGTACGGTACATCTGCAACAGGGTACACATATCTTATGCATCAATACAGTACGGTACATCTGCACCAGCGTACACATATCTTATGCATCAATACAGTACGGTACATCTGCACCAGCGTACACATATCATATGCATCAATACAGTACGGTACATCTGCACCAGAGTACACATATCTTATGCATCAATACAGTGCGGTACATCTGCACCAGTGTACACATATCTTATGCATCAATACAGTACGGTACATCTGCACCAGCGTACACATATCTTATGCATCAATACAGTACGGTACATCTGCACCAGCGTACACATATCTTATGCATCAATACAATACGGTACATCTGCACCAGCGTACACATATCTTATGCATCAATACGGTACGGTACATCTGCTACAGTACGGTACATCCGCACCAGCGTACACATATCTTATGCATCAATACAGTACGGTACATCTGCACCAGTGTACACATATCTTATGCATCAATACAATACGGTACATCTGCACCAGCGTACACATATCTTATGCATCAATACAGTACGGTACATCTGCACCAGCGTACACATATCTTATGCATCAATACAATACGGTACATCTGCACCAGCGTACACATATCTTATGCATCAATACAGTACGGTACATCTGCACCAGCGTACACATATCTTATGCATCAATACAATACGGTACATCTGCACCAGTGTACACATACCTTATGCATCAATACAGTACGGTACATCTGCACCAGTGTACACATATCTTATGCATCAATACAGTACGGTACATCTGCACCAGCGTACACATACCTTATGCATCAATACAGTACGGTACATCTGCACCAGTGTACACATATCTTATGCACCAATACAGTACGGTACATCTGCAACAGGGTACACATATCTTATGCATCAATACAGTACGGTACATCTGCACCAGCGTACACATATCTTATGCATCAATACAGTACGGTACATCTGCACCAGTGTACACATATCTTATGCATCAATACAGTACGGTACATCTGCAACAGCGTACACATATCTTATGCATCAATACAATACGGTACATCTGCACCAGCGTACACATACCTTATGCACCAATACAGTACGGTACATCTGCACCAGTGTACCCATATCTTATGCATCAATACAATACGGTACATCTGCACCAGTGTGCACATATCTTATGCATCAATACAGTACGGTACATCTGCACCAGTGTGCACATATCTTATGCATCAATACAGTACGGTACATCTGCACCAGCGTACACATATCTTACGTATCAATACAATACGGTACATCTGCACCAGCGTACACATATCTTATGCATCAATACAGTACGGTACATCTGCACCAGTGTACACATATCTTATGCATCAATACAGTGCGGTACATCTGCACCAGTGTACACATATCTTATGCATCAATACAGTGCGGTACATCTGCACCAGTGTACACATATCTTATGCATCAATACAGTACGGTACATCTGCACCAGCGTACACATATCTTATGCATCAATACAGTACGGTACATCTGCACCAGTGTGCACATATCTTATGCATCAATACAATACGGTACATCTGCACCAGCGTACACATATCTTATGCATCAATACAGTACGGTACATCTGCACCAGTGTGCACATATCTTATGCATCAATACAATACGGTACATCTGCACCAGCGTACACATATCTTATGCACCAATACAGTACGGTACATCTGCACCAGTGTGCACATATCTTATGCATCAATACAGTACGGTACATCTGCACCAGCGTACACATATCATATGCATCAATACAGTACGGTACATCTGCACCAGTGTACACATATCTTATGCATCAATACAGTGCGGTACATCTGCACCAGTGTACACATATCTTATGCATCAATACAGTACGGTACATCTGCACCAGCGTACACATATCTTATGCATCAATACAGTACGGTACATCTGCACCAGCGTACACATATCTTATGCATCAATACAATACGGTACATCTGCACCAGTGTACACATATCTTATGCATCAATACGGTACGGTACATCTGCTACAGTACGGTACATCTGCACCAGCGTACACATATCTTATGCACCAATACAGTACGGTACATCTGCACCAGCGTACACATATCTTATGCATCAATACAGTACGGTACATCTGCACCAGCGTACATATATCTTATGCACCAATACAATACGGTACATCTGCAACAGCGTACACATATCTTATGCACCAATACAGTACGGTACATCTGCAACAGCGTACACATATCTTATGCACCAATACAGTACGGTACATCTGCACCAGCGTACACATATCTTATGCATCAATACAGTACGGTACATCTGCAACAGCGTACACATATCTTATGCACCAATACAGTACGGTACATCTGCACCAGCGTACACATATCTTATGCATCAATACAGTACGGTACATCTGCACCAGCGTACATATATCTTATGCATCAATACAGTACGGTACATCTGCACCAGCGTACACATATCTTATGCACCAATACAATACGGTACATCTGCACCAGCGTACACATATCTTATGCATCAATACTGTACGGTACATCTGCACCAGCGTACACATATCTTATGCACCAATACAATACGGTACATCTGCACCAGCGTACACATATCTTATGCATCAATACAGTACGGTACATCTGCACCAGTGTACACATATCTTATGCATCAATACAATACGGTACACCTGCACCAGTGTACACATATCTTATGCATCAATACAGTACGGTACATCTGCACCAGCGTACACATATCTTATGCATCAATACAATACGGTACATCTGCACCAGCGTACACATATCTTATGCATCAATACAGTGCGGTACATCTGCACCAGTGTACACATATCTTATGCATCAATACAGTACGGTACATCTGCACCAGCGTACACATATCTTAAGCATCAATACAGTACGGTACATCTGCACCAGCGTACACATATCTTATGCATCAATACAGTACGGTACATCTGCACCAGCGTACACATATCTTAAGCATCAATACAGTACGGTACATCTGCACCAGCGTACACATATCTTATGCATCAATACAATACGGTACATCTGCACCAGCGTACACATATCTTAAGCATCAATACAGTACGGTACATCTGCACCAGCGTACACATATCTTAAGCATCAATACAGTACGGTACATCTGCACCAGCGTACACATAGCTTATGCATCAATACAGTACGGTACATCTTCACCAGTGTATACATATCTTATGCATCAATACAATACGGTACATCTGCACCAGTGTACACATATCTTATGCATCAATACAATACGGTACATCTGCACCAGCGTACACATATCTTATGCATCAATACAGTACGGTACATCTGCACCAGCGTACACATATCTTATGCATCAATACAGTACGGTACATCTGCACCAGTGTACACATATCTTATGCATCAATACAGTACGGAACATCTGCACCAGCGTACACATATCTTATGCATCAATACAATACGGTACATCTGCACCAGTGTACACATATCTTATGCACCAATACAGTACGGTACATCTGCACCAGCGTACACATATCTTATGCATCAATACAGTACGGTACATCTGCACCAGCTTACACATATCTTATGCATCAATACAGTACGGTACATCTGCACCAGCGTACACATATCTTATGCATCAATACAGTACGGTACATCTGCAACAGCGTACACATATCTTATGCATCAATACAGTACGGTACATCTGCACCAGCGTACACATATCTTATGCATCAATACAGTACGGTACATCTGCACCAGCGTACACATATCTTATGCATCAATACAGTACGGTACATCTGCACCAGTGTACACATATCTTATGCATCAATACAGTACGGTACATCTGCAACAGGGTACACATATCTTATGCATCAATACAATACGGTACATCTGCACCAGCGTACACATATCTTATGCATCAATACAGTACGGTACATCTGCACCAGTGTACACATATCTTATGCATCAATACAGTACGGTACATCTGCACCAGCGTACACATATCTTATGCATCAATACAATACGGTACATCTGCACCAATGTACCCATATCTTATGCATCAATACAATACGGTACATCTGCACCAGTGTGCACATATCTTATGCATCAATACAGTACGGTACATCTGCACCAGCGTACACATATCTTACGTATCAATACAATACGGTACATCTGCACCAGCGTACACATATCTTATGCATCAATACAGTACGGTACATCTGCACCAGTGTACACATATCTTATGCATCAATACAGTGCGGTACATCTGCACCAGTGTACACATATCTTATGCATCAATACAGTGCGGTACATCTGCACCAGTGTACACATATCTTATGCATCAATACAGTACGGTACATCTGCACCAGCGTACACATATCTTATGCATCAATACAGTACGGTACATCTGCACCAGCGTACACATATCATATGCATCAATACAGTACGGTACATCTGCACCAGTGTACACATATCTTATGCATCAATACAGTGCGGTACATCTGCACCAGTGTACACATATCTTATGCATCAATACAGTACGGTACATCTGCACCAGTGTACACATATCTTATGCATCAATACAATACGGTACATCTGCAACAGCGTACACATATCTTATGCATCAATACGGTACGGTACATCTGCTACAGTACGGTACATCTGCACCAGCGTACACATATCTTATGCATCAATACAGTACGGTACATCTGCACCAGTGTACACATATCTTATGCATCAATACAATACGGTACATCTGCAACAGCGTACACATATCTTATGCATCAATACAATACGGTACATCTGCACCAGCGTACACATATCTTATGCATCAATACAGTACGGTACATCTGCAACAGCGTACACATATCCTATGCACCAATACAGTACGGTACATCTGCACCAGCGTACACATATCTTATGCATCAATACAGTACAGTACATCTGCAACAGCGTACACATATCTTATGCATCAATACAATACGGTACATCTGCAACAGTGTACACATATCTTATGCATCAATACAGTACGGTACATCTGCACCAGCGTACACATATCTTATGCATCAATACAATACGGTACATCTGCACCAGCGTACACATATCTTATGCATCAATACAGTACGGTACATCTGCACCAGCGTACACATATCTTATGCATCAATACAATACGGTACATCTGCACCAGCGTACACATATCTTATGCATCAATACAATACGGTACATCTGCACCAGCGTACACATATCTTATGCATCAATACAATACGGTACATCTGCACCAGTGTACACATATCTTATGCATCAATACAGTACGGTACATCTGCACCAGTGTACACATATCTTATGCATCAATACAATACGGTACATCTGCACCTGCGTACACATATCTTATGCATCAATACAGTACGGTACATCTGCACCAGTGTACACATATCTTATGCATCAATACAATACGGTACATCTGCACCAGCGTACACATATCTTATGTATCAATACAATACGGTACATCTGCAACAGCGTACACATATCTTATGCATCAATACAGTACGGTACATCTGCACCAGCGTACACATATCTTATGCATCAATACAGTACAGTACATCTGCACCAGTGTACACATATCTTATGCATCAATACAATACGGTACATCTGCACCAGTGTACACATATCTTATGCATCAATACAATACGGTACATCTGCACCAGCGTACACATATCTTATGCATCAATACAGTACGGTACATCTGCACCAGCGTACACATATCTTATGCATCAATACAGTACGGTACATCTGCACCAGCGTACACATATCTTATGCATCAATACAGTACTGTACATCTGCACCAGTGTACACATATCTTATGCGTCAATACAGTACGGTACATCTGCAACAGCGTACACATATCTTATGCATCAATACAGTACGGTACATCTGCACCAGCGTACACATATCTTATGCATCAATACAGTACTGTACATCTGCACCAGCGTACACATATCTTATGCATCAATACAGTACTGTACATCTGCACCAGTGTACACATATCTTATGCATCAATACAATACGGTACATCTGCACCAGCGTACACATATCTTATGCATCAATACAGTACGGTACATCTGCAACAGCGTACACATATCTTATGCATCAATACAATACGGTACATCTGCACCAGCGTACACATATCTTATGCATCAATACAGTACGGTACATCTGCACCAGCGTACACATATCTTATGCATCAATACAGTACGATACATCTGCACCAGCGTACACATATCTTATGCATCAATACAGTACGGTACATCTGCACCAGTGTACACATATCTTATGCATCAATACAGTACGGTACATCTGCACCAGTGTACACATACCTTATGCATCAATACAATACGGTACATCTGCACCAGTGTGCACATATCTTATGCACCAATACAATACGGTACATCTGCACCAGTGTACACATACCTTATGCATCAATACAATACGGTACATCTGCACCAGTGTGCACATATCTTATGCATCAATACAATACGGTACATCTGCACCAGTGTACACATATCTTATGCATCAATACAATACGGTACATCTGCACCAGTGTACACATATCTTATGCACCAATACAATACGGTACATCTGCACCAGTGTACACATATCTTATGCATCAATACAATACGGTACATCTGCACCAGTGTACACATATCTTATGCATCAATACAATACGGTACATCTGCACCAGTGTACACATATCTTATGCATCAATACAGTACGGTACATCTGCACCAGTGTACACATATCTTATGCATCAATACAGTACGGTACATCTGCACCAGTGTGCACATATCTTATGCACCAATACAATACGGTACATCTGCACCAGTGTGCACATATCTTATGCATCAATACAATACGGTACATCTGCACCAGCGTACACATATCTTATGCATCAATACAATACGGTACATCTGCACCAGCGTACACATATCTTATGCATCAATACAATACGGTACATCTGCACCAGCGTACACATATCTTATGCACCAATACAGTACGGTACATCTGCAACAGCGTACACATATCTTATGCATCAATACAATACGGTACATCTGCACCAGTGTGCACATATCTGATGCACCAATACAATACGGTACATCGGCACCAGTGTGCACATATCTTATGCATCAATACAGTGCGGTACATCTGCACCAGTGTACACATATCTTATGCATCAATACAATACGGTACATCTGCACCAGTGTACACATATCTTATGCATCAATACAGTACGGTACATCTGCAACAGCGTACACATATCTTATGCATCAATACAATACGGTACATCTGCACCAGTGTACACATATCTTATGCATCAATACAGTACGGTACATCTGCACCAGTGTACACATATCTTATGCATCAATACAATACGGTACATCTGCACCAGTGTGCACATATCTGATGCACCAATACAATACGGTACATCGGCACCAGTGTGCACATATCTTATGCATCAATACAATACGGTACATCTGCACCAGCGTACACATATCTTATGCATCAATACAATACGGCACATCTGCAACAGTGTACACATATCTTATGCATCAATACTGTAGGGTACATCTGCACCAGCGTACACATATCTTATGTACCAATACAATACGGTACATCTGCACCAGCGTACACATATCTTATGCATCAATACAATACGGTACATCTGCACCAGTGTACACATATCTTATGTACCAATACAATACGGTACATCTGCACCAGTGTACACATATCTTATGTACCAATACAATACGGTACATCTGCAACAGCGTACACATATCTAATGCATCAATACAGTACGGTACATCTGCAACAGCGTACACATATCTTATGCATCAATACAGTGCGGTACATTTGCACCAGCGTACACATATCTTATGCATCAATACAATACGGTACATCTGCACCAGCGTACACATATCTTATGCATCAATACAGTACGGTACATCTGCACCAGCGTACACATATCTTATGCATCAATACAATACGGTACATCTGCAACAGCGTACACATATCTTATGCATCAATACAGTACGGTACATCTGCACCAGTGTACACATATCTTATGCATCAATACAGTACTGTACATCTGCACCAGTGTACACATATCTTATGCACCAATACAATACGGTACATCTGCACCAGCGTACACATATCTTATGCACCAATACAATACGGTACATCTGCACCAGAGTACACATACCTTATGCATCAATACATTACGGTACATCTGCACCAGCGTACACATATCTTATGCACCAATACAGTACGGTACATCTGCACCAGAGTACACATACCTTATGCATCAATACAATACGGTACATCTGCACCAGCGTACATATATCTTATGCATCAATACAATACGGTACATCTGCACCAGTGTACACATATCTTATGCATCAATACAGTACGGTACATCTGCACCAGCGTACACATATCTTATGCACCAATACAATACGGTACATCTGCACCAGCGTACACATATCTTATGCACCAATACAATACGGTACATCTGCAACAGCGTACACATATCTTATGCATCAATACAGTACGGTACATCTGCACCAGTGTGCACATATCTTATGCATCAATACAGTACGGTACATCTGCACCAGCGTACACATATCTTATGCACCAATACAGTACGGTACATCTGCACCAGAGTACACATATCTTATGCACCAATACAGTACGGTACATCTGCACCAGAGTACACATATCTTATGCATCAATACAATACGGTACATCTGCACCAGCGTACACATATCTTATGCACCAATACAATACGGTACATCGGCACCAGTGTGCACATATCTTATGCATCAATACAATACGGTACATCTGCACCAGCGTACACATATCTTATGCATCAATACAATACGGCACATCTGCAACAGTGTACACATATCTTATGCATCAATACTGTAGGGTACATCTGCACCAGCGTACACATATCTTATGTACCAATACAATACGGTACATCTGCACCAGCGTACACATATCTTATGCATCAATACAGTGCGGTACATCTGCACCAGAGTACACATATCTTATGCATCAATACAATACGGTACATCTGCAACAGTGTGCACATATCTTATGCATCAATACAATACGGTACATCTGCACCAGTGTACACATATCTTATGCATCAATACAGTACGGTACATCTGCAACAGCGTACACATATCTTATGCATCAATACAGTACGGTACATCTGCACCAGTGTACACATATCTTATGCATCAATACAATACGGTACATCTGCACCAGCGTACACATATCTTATGCATCAATACAATACGGTACATCTGCAACAGCGTGCACATATCTTATGCATCAATACAGTGCGGTACATCTGCAACAGCGTACACATATCTTATGCATCAATACAGTGCGGTACATCTGCACCAGAGTACACATATCTTATGCATCAATACAGTACGGTACATCTGCACCAGTGTACACATATCTTATGCATCAATACAGTACGGTACATCTGCAACAGCGTACACATATCTTATGCATCAATACAGTGCGGTACATCTGCACCAGAGTACACATATCTTATGCATCAATACAGTACGGTACATCTGCACCAGAGTACACATATCTTATGCATCAATACAATACGGTACATCTGCACCAGCGTACACATATCTTATGCATCAATACAATACGGCACATCTGCAACAGTGTGCACATATCTTATGCATCAATACAGTACGGTACATCTGCACCAGAGTACACATATCTTATGCATCAATACAATACGGTACATCTGCACCAGAGTACACATATCTTATGCATCAATACAGTACGGTACATCTGCACCAGCGTACACATATCTTATGCATCAATACAGTACGGTACATCTGCACCAGTGTGCACATATCTTATGCATCAATACAGTACGGTACATCTGCACCAGCGTACACATATCTTATGCACCAATACAATACGGTACATCTGCACCAGCGTACACATATCTTATGCACCAATACAGTACGGTACATCTGCACCAGAGTACACATATCTTATGCATCAATACAATACGGTACATCTGCACCAGCGTACACATATCTTATGCATCAATACAGTACGGTACATCTGTACCAGTGTACACATATCTTATGCATCAATACAGTACGGTACATCTGCACCAGTGTGCACATATCTTATGCATCAATACAGTACTGTACATCTGCACCAGCGTACACATATCTTATGCACCAATACAGTACGGTACATCTGCACCAGTGTACACATATCTTATGCATCAATACAATACGGTACATCTGCACCAGTGTACACATATCTTATGCATCAATACAGTACGGTACATCTGCAACAGCGTACACATATCTTATGCATCAATACAGTACGGTACATCTGCACCAGTGTACACATATCTTATGCATCAATACAGTACGGTACATCTGCACCAGCGTACACATATCTTATGCACCAATACAATACGGTACATCTGCACCAGAGTACACATACCTTATGCATCAATACATTACGGTACATCTGCACCAGCGTACACATATCTTATGCACCAATACAGTACGGTACATCTGCACCAGAGTACACATACCTTATGCATCAATACAATACGGTACATCTGCACCAGCGTACATATATCTTATGCATCAATACAGTACGGTACATCTGCACCAGTGTACACATATCTTATGCATCAATACAGTACGGTACATCTGCACCAGCGTACACATATCTTATGCACCAATACAATACGGTACATCTGCACCAGCGTACACATATCTTATGCACCAATACAATACGGTACATCTGCAACAGCGTACACATATCTTATGCATCAATACAGTACGGTACATCTGCACCAGTGTGCACATATCTTATGCATCAATACAGTACGGTACATCTGCACCAGCGTACACATATCTTATGCACCAATACAGTACGGTACATCTGCACCAGAGTACACATATCTTATGCACCAATACAGTACGGTACATCTGCACCAGAGTACACATATCTTATGCATCAATACAATACGGTACATCTGCACCAGCGTACACATATCTTATGCACCAATACAATACGGTACATCGGCACCAGTGTGCACATATCTTATGCATCAATACAATACGGTACATCTGCACCAGCGTACACATATCTTATGCATCAATACAATACGGCACATCTGCAACAGTGTACACATATCTTATGCATCAATACTGTAGGGTACATCTGCACCAGCGTACACATATCTTATGTACCAATACAATACGGTACATCTGCACCAGCGTACACATATCTTATGCATCAATACAGTGCGGTACATCTGCACCAGAGTACACATATCTTATGCATCAATACAATACGGTACATCTGCAACAGTGTGCACATATCTTATGCATCAATACAATACGGTACATCTGCACCAGTGTACACATATCTTATGCATCAATACAGTACGGTACATCTGCAACAGCGTACACATATCTTATGCATCAATACAGTACGGTACATCTGCACCAGTGTACACATATCTTATGCATCAATACAATACGGTACATCTGCACCAGCGTACACATATCTTATGCATCAATACAATACGGTACATCTGCAACAGCGTACACATATCTCATGCATCAATACAGTGCGGTACATCTGCAACAGCGTACACATATCTTATGCATCAATACAGTGCGGTACATCTGCACCAGAGTACACATATCTTTTGCATCAATACAGTACGGTACATCTGCACCAGTGTACACATATCTTATGCATCAATACAGTACGGTACATCTGCAACAGCGTACACATATCTTATGCATCAATACAGTGCGGTACATCTGCACCAGAGTACACATATCTTATGCATCAATACAGTACGGTACATCTGCACCAGAGTACACATATCTTATGCATCAATACAATACGGTACATCTGCACCAGCGTACACATATCTTATGCATCAATACAATACGGCACATCTGCAACAGTGTGCACATATCTTATGCATCAATACAGTACGGTACATCTGCACCAGAGTACACATATCTTATGCATCAATACAATACGGTACATCTGCACCAGAGTACACATATCTTATGCATCAATACAGTACGGTACATCTGCACCAGCGTACACATATCTTATGCATCAATACAATACGGTACATCTGCAACAGCGTACACATATCTTATGCATCAATACAGTACGGTACATCTGCACCAGTGTACACATATCTTATGCATCAATACAGTACTGTACATCTGCACCAGTGTACACATATCTTATGCACCAATACAATACGGTACATCTGCACCAGCGTACACATATCTTATGCACCAATACAATACGGTACATCTGCACCAGAGTACACATACCTTATGCATCAATACATTACGGTACATCTGCACCAGCGTACACATATCTTATGCACCAATACAGTACGGTACATCTGCACCAGAGTACACATACCTTATGCATCAATACAATACGGTACATCTGCACCAGCGTACATATATCTTATGCATCAATACAGTACGGTACATCTGCACCAGTGTACACATATCTTATGCATCAATACAGTACGGTACATCTGCACCAGCGTACACATATCTTATGCACCAATACAATACGGTACATCTGCACCAGCGTACACATATCTTATGCACCAATACAATACGGTACATCTGCAACAGCGTACACATATCTTATGCATCAATACAGTACGGTACATCTGCACCAGTGTGCACATATCTTATGCATCAATACAGTACGGTACATCTGCACCAGCGTACACATATCTTATGCACCAATACAGTACGGTACATCTGCACCAGAGTACACATATCTTATGCACCAATACAGTACGGTACATCTGCACCAGAGTACACATATCTTATGCATCAATACAATACGGTACATCTGCACCAGCGTACACATATCTTATGCACCAATACAATACGGTACATCGGCACCAGTGTGCACATATCTTATGCATCAATACAATACGGTACATCTGCACCAGCGTACACATATCTTATGCATCAATACAATACGGCACATCTGCAACAGTGTACACATATCTTATGCATCAATACTGTAGGGTACATCTGCACCAGCGTACACATATCTTATGTACCAATACAATACGGTACATCTGCACCAGCGTACACATATCTTATGCATCAATACAGTGCGGTACATCTGCACCAGAGTACACATATCTTATGCATCAATACAATACGGTACATCTGCAACAGTGTGCACATATCTTATGCATCAATACAATACGGTACATCTGCACCAGTGTACACATATCTTATGCATCAATACAGTACGGTACATCTGCAACAGCGTACACATATCTTATGCATCAATACAGTACGGTACATCTGCACCAGTGTACACATATCTTATGCATCAATACAATACGGTACATCTGCACCAGCGTACACATATCTTATGCATCAATACAATACGGTACATCTGCAACAGCGTACACATATCTTATGCATCAATACAGTGCGGTACATCTGCAACAGCGTACACATATCTTATGCATCAATACAGTGCGGTACATCTGCACCAGAGTACACATATCTTATGCATCAATACAGTACGGTACATCTGCACCAGTGTACACATATCTTATGCATCAATACAGTACGGTACATCTGCAACAGCGTACACATATCTTATGCATCAATACAGTGCGGTACATCTGCACCAGAGTACACATATCTTATGCATCAATACAGTACGGTACATCTGCACCAGAGTACACATATCTTATGCATCAATACAATACGGTACATCTGCACCAGCGTACACATATCTTATGCATCAATACAATACGGCACATCTGCAACAGTGTGCACATATCTTATGCATCAATACAGTACGGTACATCTGCACCAGAGTACACATATCTTATGCATCAATACAATACGGTACATCTGCACCAGAGTACACATATCTTATGCATCAATACAGTACGGTACATCTGCACCAGCGTACACATATCTTATGCATCAATACAGTACGGTACATCTGCACCAGTGTGCACATATCTTATGCATCAATACAGTACGGTACATCTGCACCAGCGTACACATATCTTATGCACCAATACAATACGGTACATCTGCACCAGCGTACACATATCTTATGCACCAATACAGTACGGTACATCTGCACCAGAGTACACATATCTTATGCATCAATACAATACGGTACATCTGCACCAGCGTACACATATCTTATGCATCAATACAGTACGGTACATCTGTACCAGTGTACACATATCTTATGCATCAATACAGTACGGTACATCTGCACCAGTGTGCACATATCTTATGCATCAATACAGTACTGTACATCTGCACCAGCGTACACATATCTTATGCACCAATACAGTACGGAACATCTGCACCAGTGTACACATATCTTATGCATCAATACAATACGGTACATCTGCACCAGTGTACACATATCTTATGCATCAATACAGTACGGTACATCTGCAACAGCGTACACATATCTTATGCATCAATACAGTACGGTACATCTGCACCAGTGTACACATATCTTATGCATCAATACAGTACGGTACATCTGCACCAGCGTACACATATCTTATGCATCAATACAGTACGGTACATCTGCACCAGCGTACACATATCTTATGCATCAATAGAGTACGGTACATCTGCACCAGTGTGGACATATCTTATGCATCAATACAGTACGGTACATCTGCACCAGCGTACACATATCTTATGCACCAATACAATACGGTACATCTGCACCAGTGTGCACATATCTTATGCATCAATACAATACGGTACATCTGCACCAGTGTGCACATATCTTATGCATCAATACAGTACTGTACATCTGCACCAGCGTACACATATCTTATGCATCAATACAATACGGTACATCTGCACCAGTGTGCACATATCTTATGCATCAATACAGTACGGTACATCTGCACCAGTGTACACATATCTTATGCATCAATACAATACGGTACATCTGCACCAGCGTACACATATCTTATGCATCAATACAATACGGTACATCTGCACCAGTGTACACATATCTTATGCATCTATACAATACGGTACATCTGCACCAGTGTGCACATATCTTATGCATCAATACAATACGGTACATCTGCACCAGCTTACACATATCGTATGCACCAATACAATACGGTACATCTGCACCAGTGTACACATATCTTATGCATCAATACAGTACGGTACATCTGCACCAGCGTACACATATCTTATGCATCAATACAGTACGGTACATCTGCACCAGTGTACACATATCTTATGCATCAATACAATACGGTACATCTGCACCAGTGTGCACATATCTTATGCATCAATACAATACGGTACATCTTCACCAGCGTACACATATCTTATGTATCAATACAGTACGGTACATCTGCACCAGCGTACACATATCTTATGCATCAATACAGTACGGTACATCTGCACCAGAGTACACATATCTTATGCATCAATACAATACGGTACATCTGCAACAGCGTACACATATCTTATGCACCAATACAGTACGGTACATCTGCACCAGCGTACACATATCTTATGCATCAATACAATACGGTACATCTGCACCAGCGTATACATATCTTATGCATCAATACAGTACGGTACATCTGCACCAGCGTACACATATCTTATGCATCAATACAGTACGGTACATCTGCACCAGTGTACACATATCGTATGCATCAATACAATACGGTACATCTGCACCAGTGTACACATATCTTATGCATCAATACAATACGGTACATCTGCACCAGCGTACACATATCTTATGCACCAATACAGTACGGTACATCTGCACCAGTGTACACATATCTTATGCACCAATACAGTACGGTACATCTGCACCAGTGTACACATATCTTATGCATCAATACAGTACGGTACATCTGCACCAGTGTACACATATCTTATGCATCATTACAGTACGGTACATCTGCACCAGCGTACACATATCTTATGCATCAATACAGTACGGTACATCTGCACCAGCGTACACATATCTTATGCATCAATACAGTACTGTACATCTGCACCAGTGTACACATATCTTATGCATCAATACAGTACGGAACATCTGCACCAGCGTACACATATCTTATGCATCAATACAATACGGTACATCTGCACCAGTGTACACATATCTTATGCACCAATACAGTACGGTACATCTGCAACAGCGTACACATATCTTATGCATCAATACAGTACGGTACATCTGCACCAGCGTACACATATCTTATGCATCAATACAGTACGGTACATCTGCAACAGCGTACACATATCTTATGCATCAATACAATACGGTACATCTGCACCAGCGTACACATATCTTATGCATCAATACAGTACGGTACATCTGCAACAGCGTACACATATCTTATGCATCAATACAGTACGGTACACCTGCAACAGCGTACACATATCTTATGCATCAATACAGTACGGTACATCTGCAACAGCGTACACATATCTTATGCATCAATACAGTACGGTACATCTGCACCAGCGTACACATATCTTATGCATCAATACAGTACGGTACATCTGCAACAGCGTACACATATCTTATGCATCAATACAGTACGGTACATCTGCACCAGCGTACACATATCTTATGCATCAATACAGTACGGTACATCTGCACCAGCGTACACATATCTTATGCATCAATACAGTACGGTACATCTGCAACAGCGTACACATATCTTATGCATCAATACTGTACGGTACATCTGCACCAGCGTACACATATCTTATGCATCAATACAGTACGGTACACCTGCACCAGTGTACACATATCTTATGCACCAATACAGTACGGTACATCTGCAACAGGGTACACATATCTTATGCATCAATACAGTACGGTACATCTGCACCAGCGTACACATATCTTATGCATCAATACAGTACGGTACATCTGCACCAGTGTACACATATCTTATGCATCAATACAGTACGGTACATCTGCAACAGGGTACACATATCTTATGCATCAATACAATACGGTACATCTGCACCAGCGTACACATATCTTATGCATCAATAAAGTACGGTACATCTGCACCAGTGTACACATATCTTATGCATCAATACATTACGGTACATCTGCACCAGCGTACACATATCTTATGCACCAATACAGTACGGTACATCTGCACCAGTGTACACATATCTTATGCATCTATACAATACGGTACATCTGCACCAGTGTGCACATATCTTATGCATCAATACAATACGGTACATCTGCACCAGCGTACACATATCTTACGTATCAATACAATACGGTACATCTGCACCAGCGTACACATATCTTATGCATCAATACAGTACGGTACATCTGCACCAGTGTACACATATCTTATGCATCAATACAGTGCGGTACATCTGCACCAGTGTACACATATCTTATGCATCAATACAGTGCGGTACATCTGCACCAGTGTACACATATCTTATGCATCAATACAGTACGGTACATCTGCACCAGCGTACACATATCTTATGCATCAATACAGTACGGTACATCTGCACCAGCGTACACATATCATATGCATCAATACAGTACGGTACATCTGCACCAGTGTACACATATCTTATGCATCAATACAGTGCGGTACATCTGCACCAGTGTACACATATCTTATGCATCAATACAGTACGGTACATCTGCACCAGCGTACACATATCTTATGCATCAATACAATACGGTACATCTGCACCAGCGTACACATATCTTATGCATCAATACAGTACGGTACATCTGCACCAGCGTACACATATCTTATGCATCAATACAGTCCGGTACATCTGCAACAGCGTACACATATCTTATGCATCAATACAATACGGTACATCTGCACCAGCGTACACATATCTTATGCATCAATACAGTACGGTACATCTGCAACAGCGTACACATATCTTATGCACCAATACAGTACGGTACATCTGCACCAGCGTACACATATCATATGCATCAATACAGTACGGTACATCTGCACCAGTGTGCACATATCTTATGCATCAATACAGTACGGTACATCTGCAACAGTGTACACATATCTTATGCATCAATACTGTACGGTACATCTGCACCAGCGTACACATATCTTATGCATCAATACAGTACGGTACATCTGCACCAGCGTACACATATCTTATGCATCAATACAATACGGTACATCTGCACCAGCGTACACATATCTTATGCATCAATACAGTACGGTACATCTGCACCAGCGTACACATATCTTATGCATCAATACAGTACGGTACATCTGCAACAGCGTACACATATCTTATGCATCAATACAATACGGTACATCTGCACCAGCGTACACATATCTTATGCATCAATACAGTACGGTACATCTGCACCAGCGTACACATATCTTATGCATCAATACAGTACGGTACATCTGCAACAGCGTACACATATCTTATGTATCAATACAATACGGTACATCTGCACCAGCGTACACATATCTTATGCATCAATACAGTACGGTACATCTGCACCAGCGTACACATATCTTATGCATCAATACTGTACGGTACATCTGCACCAGCGTACACATATCTTATGCATCAATACAATACGGTACATCTGCACCAGCGTACACATATCTTATGCATCAATACAATACGGTACATCTGCACCAGTGTACACATATCTTATGCATCAATACAATACGGTACATCTGCACCAGCGTACACATATCTTATGCATCAATACAGTACGGTACATCTGCACCAGCGTACACATATCTTATGCATCAATACAGTACGGTACATCTGCAACAGCGTACACATATCTTATGCATCAATACAATACGGTACATCTGCACCAGCGTACACATATCTTATGCATCAATACAGTACGGTACATCTGCAACAGCGTACACATATCTTATGCACCAATACAGTACGGTACATCTGCACCAGCGTACACATATCTTATGCATCAATACAGTACGGTACATCTGCACCAGCGTACACATATCTTATGCATCAATACAGTACGGTACATCTGCAACAGTGTACACATATCTTATGCGTCAATACAGTACGGTACATCTGCAACAGCGTACACATATCTTATGCATCAATACAGTACGGTACATCTGCACCAGTGTACACATATGTTATGCATCAATACAGTACGGTACATCTGCAACAGTGTACACATATCTTATGCACCAATACAGTACGGTACATCTGCACCAGTGTACACATATCTTATGCACCAATACAATACGGTACATCTGCACCAGCGTACACATATCTTATGCATCAATACAATACGGTACATCTGCACCAGTGTACACATATCTTATGTATCAATACAGTACGGTACATCTGCACCAGCGTACACATATCTTATGCATCAATACAGTACGGTACATCTGCAACAGCGTACACATATCTTATGCATCAATACAGTACGGTATATCTGCAACAGCGTACACATATCTTATGCATCAATACAGTACGGTACATCTGCACCAGCGAACACATATCTTATGCATCAATACAGTACGGTACATCTGCACCAGCGTACACATATCTTATGTATCAATACAGTACGGTACATCTGCAACAGCGTACACATATCTTATGCATCAATACAGTACGGTACATCTGCACCAGCGTACACATATCTTATGCATCAATACAATACGGTACATCTGCACCAGCGTACACATATCTTATGCATCAATACAATACGGTACATCTGCACCAGCGTACACATATCTTATGCATCAATACAATACGGTACATCTGCACCAGCGTACACATATCTTATGCATCAATACAATACGGTACATCTGCACCAGCGTACACATATCTTATGCATCAATACAATACGGTACATCTGCACCAGCGTACACATATCTTATGCATCAATACAATACGGTACATCTGCACCAGTGTACACATATCTTATGCATCAATACAGTACGGTACATCTGCACCAGTGTACACATATCTTATGCATCAATACAATACGGTACATCTGCCCCAGTGTACACATATCTTATGCATCAATACAATACGGTACATCTGCACCAGAGTACACATATCTTATGCATCAATACAATACGGTACATCTGCACCAGCGTACACATATCTTATGCATCAATACAATACGGTACATCTGCACCAGTGTACACATATCTTATGCATCAATACAGTACGGTACATCTGCACCAGTGTACACATATCTTATGCATCAATACAATACGGTACATCTGCCCCAGTGTACACATATCTTATGCATCAATACAGTACGGTACATCTGCACCAGTGTACACATATCTTATGCATCAATACAGTACGGTACATCTGCAACAGCGTACACATATCTTATGCATCAATACAGTGCGGTACATCTGCACCAGAGTACACATATCTTATGCATCAATACAGTACGGTACATCTGCACCAGAGTACACATATCTTATGCATCAATACAATACGGTACATCTGCACCAGCGTACACATATCTTATGCATCAATACAATACGGCACATCTGCAACAGTGTGCACATATCTTATGCATCAATACAGTACGGTACATCTGCACCAGAGTACACATATCTTATGCATCAATACAATACGGTACATCTGCACCAGAGTACACATATCTTATGCATCAATACAGTACGGTACATCTGCACCAGCGTACACATATCTTATGCATCAATACAGTACGGTACATCTGCACCAGTGTGCACATATCTTATGCATCAATACAGTACGGTACATCTGCACCAGCGTACACATATCTTATGCACCAATACAATACGGTACATCTGCACCAGCGTACACATATCTTATGCACCAATACAGTACGGTACATCTGCACCAGAGTACACATATCTTATGCATCAATACAATACGGTACATCTGCACCAGCGTACACATATCTTATGCATCAATACAGTACGGTACATCTGTACCAGTGTACACATATCTTATGCATCAATACAGTACGGTACATCTGCACCAGTGTGCACATATCTTATGCATCAATACAGTACTGTACATCTGCACCAGCGTACACATATCTTATGCACCAATACAGTACGGTACATCTGCACCAGTGTACACATATCTTATGCATCAATACAATACGGTACATCTGCACCAGTGTACACATATCTTATGCATCAATACAGTACGGTACATCTGCAACAGCGTACACATATCTTATGCATCAATACAGTACGGTACATCTGCACCAGTGTACACATATCTTATGCATCAATACAGTACGGTACATCTGCACCAGCGTACACATATCTTATGCATCAATACAGTACGGTACATCTGCACCAGCGTACACATATCTTATGCATCAATAGAGTACGGTACATCTGCACCAGTGTGGACATATCTTATGCATCAATACAGTACGGTACATCTGCACCAGCGTACACATATCTTATGCACCAATACAATACGGTACATCTGCACCAGTGTGCACATATCTTATGCATCAATACAATACGGTACATCTGCACCAGTGTGCACATATCTTATGCATCAATACAGTACTGTACATCTGCACCAGCGTACACATATCTTATGCATCAATACAATACGGTACATCTGCACCAGTGTGCACATATCTTATGCATCAATACAGTACGGTACATCTGCACCAGTGTACACATATCTTATGCATCAATACAATACGGTACATCTGCACCAGCGTACACATATCTTATGCATCAATACAATACGGTACATCTGCACCAGTGTACACATATCTTATGCATCAATACAATACGGTACATCTGCACCAGTGTGCACATATCTTATGCATCAATACAATACGGTACATCTGCACCAGCTTACACATATCGTATGCACCAATACAATACGGTACATCTGCACCAGTGTACACATATCTTATGCATCAATACAGTACGGTACATCTGCACCAGCGTACACATATCTTATGCATCAATACAGTACGGTACATCTGCACCAGTGTACACATATCTTATGCATCAATACAATACGGTACATCTGCACCAGTGTGCACATATCTTATGCATCAATACAATACGGTACATCTTCACCAGCGTACACATATCTTATGTATCAATACAGTACGGTACATCTGCACCAGCGTACACATATCTTATGCATCAATACAGTACGGTACATCTGCACCAGAGTACACATATCTTATGCATCAATACAATACGGTACATCTGCAACAGCGTACACATATCTTATGCACCAATACAGTACGGTACATCTGCACCAGCGTACACATATCTTATGCATCAATACAATACGGTACATCTGCACCAGCGTATACATATCTTATGCATCAATACAGTACGGTACATCTGCACCAGCGTACACATATCTTATGCATCAATACAGTACGGTACATCTGCACCAGTGTACACATATCGTATGCATCAATACAATACGGTACATCTGCACCAGTGTACACATATCTTATGCATCAATACAATACGGTACATCTGCACCAGCGTACACATATCTTATGCACCAATACAGTACGGTACATCTGCACCAGTGTACACATATCTTATGCACCAATACAGTACGGTACATCTGCACCAGTGTACACATATCTTATGCATCAATACAGTACCGTACATCTGCACCAGTGTACACATATCTTATGCATCATTACAGTACGGTACATCTGCACCAGCGTACACATATCTTATGCATCAATACAGTACGGTACATCTGCACCAGCGTACACATATCTTATGCATCAATACAGTACTGTACATCTGCACCAGTGTACACATATCTTATGCATCAATACAGTACGGAACATCTGCACCAGCGTACACATATCTTATGCATCAATACAATACGGTACATCTGCACCAGTGTACACATATCTTATGCACCAATACAGTACGGTACATCTGCAACAGCGTACACATATCTTATGCATCAATACAGTACGGTACATCTGCACCAGCGTACACATATCTTATGCATCAATACAGTACGGTACATCTGCAACAGCGTACACATATCTTATGCATCAATACAATACGGTACATCTGCACCAGCGTACACATATCTTATGCATCAATACAGTACGGTACATCTGCAACAGCGTACACATATCTTATGCATCAATACAGTACGGTACACCTGCAACAGCGTACACATATCTTATGCATCAATACAGTACGGTACATCTGCAACAGCGTACACATATCTTATGCATCAATACAGTACGGTACATCTGCACCAGCGTACACATATCTTATGCATCAATACAGTACGGTACATCTGCAACAGCGTACACATATCTTATGCATCAATACAGTACGGTACATCTGCACCAGCGTACACATATCTTATGCATCAATACAGTACGGTACATCTGCACCAGCGTACACATATCTTATGCATCAATACAGTACGGTACATCTGCAACAGCGTACACATATCTTATGCATCAATACTGTACGGTACATCTGCACCAGCGTACACATATCTTATGCATCAATACAGTACGGTACACCTGCACCAGTGTACACATATCTTATGCACCAATACAGTACGGTACATCTGCAACAGGGTACACATATCTTATGCATCAATACAGTACGGTACATCTGCACCAGCGTACACATATCTTATGCATCAATACAGTACGGTACATCTGCACCAGTGTACACATATCTTATGCATCAATACAGTACGGTACATCTGCAACAGGGTACACATATCTTATGCATCAATACAATACGGTACATCTGCACCAGCGTACACATATCTTATGCATCAATAAAGTACGGTACATCTGCACCAGTGTACACATATCTTATGCATCAATACATTACGGTACATCTGCACCAGCGTACACATATCTTATGCACCAATACAGTACGGTACATCTGCACCAGTGTACACATATCTTATGCATCTATACAATACGGTACATCTGCACCAGTGTGCACATATCTTATGCATCAATACAATACGGTACATCTGCACCAGCGTACACATATCTTACGTATCAATACAATACGGTACATCTGCACCAGCGTACACATATCTTATGCATCAATACAGTACGGTACATCTGCACCAGTGTACACATATCTTATGCATCAATACAGTGCGGTACATCTGCACCAGTGTACACATATCTTATGCATCAATACAGTGCGGTACATCTGCACCAGTGTACACATATCTTATGCATCAATACAGTACGGTACATCTGCACCAGCGTACACATATCTTATGCATCAATACAGTACGGTACATCTGCACCAGCGTACACATATCATATGCATCAATACAGTACGGTACATCTGCACCAGTGTACACATATCTTATGCATCAATACAATACGGTACATCTGCAACAGCGTACACATATCTTATGCATCAATACAATACGGTACATCTGCACCAGCGTACACATATCATATGCATCAATACAGTACGGTACATCTGCACCAGTGTGCACATATCTTATGCATCAATACAGTACGGTAGATCTGCACCAGTGTACACATATCTTATGCATCAATACAATACGGTACATCTGCAACAGCGTACACATATCTTATGCATCAATACAATACGGTACATCTGCACCAGCGTACACATATCATATGCATCAATACAGTACGGTACATCTGCACCAGTGTGCACATATCTTATGCATCAATACAGTACGGTACATCTGCACCAGCGTACACATATCTTATGCATCAATACTGTACGGTACATCTGCACCAGCGTACACATATCTTATGTATCAATACAGTACGGTACATCTGCACCAGCGTACACATATCTTATGCATCAATACTGTACGGTACATCTGCACCAGCGTACACATATCTTATGCATCAATACAGTACGGTACATCTGCAACAGTGTACACATATCTTATGCATCAATACAGTACGGTACATCTGCAACAGCGTACACATATCTTATGCATCAATACAGTACGGTACATCTGCACCAGTGTACACATATCTTATGCATCAATACAGTACGGTACATCTGCAACAGTGTACACATATCTTATGCACCAATACAGTACGGTACATCTGCACCAGTGTACACATATCTTATGCATCAATACAGTACGGTACATCTGCAACAGCGTACACATATCTTATGCATCAATACAGTACGGTACATCTGCACCAGCGTACACATATCTTATGCATCAATACAATACGGTACATCTGCACCAGTGTACACATATCTTATGCATCAATACAGTACGGTACATCTGCACCAGCGTACACATATCTTATGCATCAATACAGTACGGTACATCTGCACCAGTGTACACATATCTTATGTATCAATACTGTACGGTACATCTGCACCAGCGTACACATATCTTATGTATCAATACAATACGGTACATCTGCACCAGTGTACACATATCTTATGCATCAATACAGTACGGTACATCTGCACCAGCGTACACATATCTTATGCATCAATACAATACGGTACATCTGCACCAACGTACACATATCTTATGCATCAATACAGTACGGTACATCTGCACCAGCGTACACATATCTTATGCATCAATACAGTACGGTACATCTGCACCAGTGTACACATATCTTATGCATCAATACAATACGGTACATCTGCACCAGCGTACACATATCTTATGCATCAATACAGTACGGTACATCTGCACCAGCGTACACATATCTTATGCATCAATACAGTACGGTACATCTGCAACAGCGTACACATATCTTATGCATCAATACAGTACGGTACATCTGCAACAGCGTACACATATCTTATGCATCAATACAGTACGGTACATCTGCACCAGCGAACACATATCTTATGCATCAATACAGTACGGTACATCTGCACCAGCGTACACATATCTTATGCATCAATACAATACGGTACATCTGCACCAGCGTACACATATCTTATGCATCAATACAATACGGTACATCTGCACCAGCGTACACATATCTTATGCATCAATACAATACGGTACATCTGCACCAGCGTACACATATCTTATGCATCAATAAAATACGGTACATCTGCACCAGTGTACACATATCTTATGCATCAATACAGTACGGTACATCTGCACCAGTGTACACATATCTTATGCATCAATACAATACGGTACATCTGCCCCAGTGTACACATATCTTATGCATCAATACAATACGGTACATCTGCACCAGTGTACACATATCTTATGCATCAATACAATACGGTACATCTTCACCAGCGTACACATATCTTATGCATCAATACAGTACGGTACATCTGCACCAGCGTACACATATCTTATGCATCAATACAGTACGGTACATCTGCACCAGCGTACACATATCTTATGCATCAATACAGTACGGTACATCTGCACCAGTGTACACATATCTTATGCATCAATACAGTACGGTACATCTGCAACAGCGTACACATATCTTATGCATCAATACAATACGGTACATCTGCACCAGAGTACACATACCTTATGCATCAATACAGTACGGTACATCTGCACCAGCGTACACATATCTTATGCATCAATACAGTACGGTACATCTGCACCAGTGTACACATATCTTATGCATCAATACAGTACGGTACATCTGCAACAGCGTACACATATCTTATGCATCAATACAGTACGGTACATCTGCACCAGCGTACACATATCTTATGCATCAATACAATACGGTACATCTGCACCAGCGAACACATATCTTATGCATCAATACAGTACGGTACATCTGCACCAGCGTACACATATCTTATGCATCAATACAGTACGGTACATCTGCACCAGCGTACACATATCTTATGCATCAATACAATACGGTACATCTGCACCAGCGAACACATATCTTATGCATCAATACAGTACGGTACATCTGCACCAGCGTACACATATCTTATGCACCAATACAGTACGGTACATCTGCACCAGTGTACACATATCCTATGCATCAATACAATACGGTACATCTGCACCAGCGTACACATATCTTATGCATCAATACAGTACGGTACATCTGCAACAGCGTACACATATCTTATGCATCAATACAGTACGGTACATCTGCACCAGCGAACACATATCTTATGCATCAATACAGTACGGTACATCTGCAACAGCGTACACATATCTTATGCATCAATACAGTACGGTACATCTGCACCAGCGTACACATATCTTATGCATCAATACAGTACGATACATCTGCAACAGCGTACACATATCTTATGCATCAATACAGTACGGTACATCTGCAACAGCGTACACATATCTTATGCATCAATACAGTACGGTACATCTGCACCAGAGTACACATACCTTATGCATCAATACAGTACGGTACATCTGCACCAGCGTACACATATCTTATGCATCAATACAGTACGGTACATCTGCACCAGTGTACACATATCTTATGCATCAATACAATACGGTACATCTGCACCAGTGTGCACTTATCTTATGCATCAATACAATACGGTACATCTGCACCAGCGTACACATATCTTATGCACCAATACAATACGGTACATCTGCACCAGTGTACACATATCTTATGCATCAATACAATACGGTACATCTGCACCAGTGTGCACATATCTTATGCATCAATACAATACGGTACATCTGCACCAGCGTACACATATCTTATGTACAAATACAGTACGGTACATCTGCACCAGCGTACACATACCTTATGCATCAATTCAGTGCGGTACATCTGCACCAGTGTACACATATCTTATGCATCAATACAATACGGTATATCTGCACCAGTGTACACCTATCTTATGCATCAATACAGTACGGTACATCTGCACCAGCGTACACATATCTTATGCACCAATACAGTACGGTACATCTGCACCAGTGTACACATATCTTATGCATCAATACAATACGGTACATCTGCACCAGTGTACACATATCTTATGCACCAATACAGTACGGTACATCTACACCAGTGTACACATATCTTATGCACCAATACAGTGCGGTACATCTGCACCAGTGTACACATATCTTATGCATCAATACAGTACGGTACATCTGCACCAGTGTACACATATCTTATGCATCAATACAGTACGGTACATCTGCACCAGTGTACACATATCTTATGCATCAATACAGTACGGTACATCTGCACCAGCGTACACATATCTTATGCATCAATACAGTACGGTACATCTGCACCAGGGTACACATATCTTATGCATCAATACAATACGGAACATCTGCACCAGCGTACACATATCTTATGCATCAATACAGTACGGTACATCTGCACCAGTGTGCACATATCTTATGTACCAATACAGTACGGAACATCTGCACCAGCGTACACATATCTTATGCATCAATACAATACGGAACATCTGCACCAGCGTACACATATCTTATGCATCAATACAGTACGGTACATCTGCACCAGGGTACACATATCTTATGCATCAATACAATACGGAACATCTGCACCAGCGTACACATATCTTATGCATCAATACAGTACGGTACATCTGCACCAGTGTGCACATATCTTATGCATCAATACAGTACGGTACATCTGCACCAGTGTGCACATATCTTATGCATCAATACAGTACGGTACATCTGCACCAGTGTGCACATATCTTATGCATCAATACAGTACGGTACATCTGCACCAGCGTACACATATCTTATGTATCAATACAGTACGGTACATCTGCACCAGTGTACACATATCTTATGCATCAATACAATACGGTACATCTGCACCAGTGTACACATATCTTATGCATCAATACAATACGGTACATCTGCAAGAGTGTACACATATCTTATGCATCAATACAGTACGGTACATCTGCACCAGTGTACACATATCTTATGCATCAATACAGTACGGTACATCTGCACCAGCGTACACATATCTTATGTATCAATACAATACGGTACATCTGCACCAGCGTACACATATCTTATGCATCAATACAGTACGGTACATCTGCAACAGCGTACACATATCTTATGCATCAATACAGTACGGTACATCTGCACCAGCGTACACATATCTTATGCATCAATACAGTACGGTACATCTGCACCAGCGTACACATATCTTATGCATCAATACAGTACGGTACATCTTCACCAGCGTACACATATCTTATGCATCAATACAGTACGGTACATCTGCACCAGCGTACACATATCATATGCATCAATACAGTACGGTACATCTGCACCAGTGTACACATATCTTATGCATCAATACAGTGCGGTACATCTGCACCAGTGTACACATATCTTATGCATCAATACAGTACGGTACATCTGCACCAGCGTACACATATCTTATGCATCAATACAATACGGTACATCTGCACCAGTGTACACATATCTTATGCATCAATACGGTACGGTATATCTGCTACAGTACGGTACATCTGCACCAGCGTACACATATCTTATGCATCAATACAGTACGGTACATCTGCACCAGTGTACACATATCTTATGCATCAATACAATACGGTACATCTGCACCAGTGTACACATATCTTATGCATCAATACGGTACGGTATATCTGCTACAGTACGGTACATCTGCACCAGCGTACACATATCTTATGCATCAATACAGTACGGTACATCTGCACCAGTGTACACATATCTTATGTATCAATACAGTACGGTACATCTGCACCAGCGTACACATATCTTATGCATCAATACAGTACGGTACATCTGCAACAGCGTACACATATCTTATGCATCAATACAATACGGTACATCTGCACCAGCGTACACATATCTTATGCATCAATACAGTACGGTACATCTGCACCAGCGTACACATATCTTATGCATCAATACAATACGGTACATCTGCACCAGCGTACACATATCTTATGCATCAATACAGTACGGTACATCTGCAACAGCGTACACATATCTTATGCATCAATACAATACGGTACATCTGCACCAGCGTACACATATCTTATGCATCAATACAGTACGGTACATCTGCACCAGCGTACACATATCTTATGCATCAATACAATACGGTACATCTGCACCAGCGTACACATATCTTATGCATCAATACAGTACGGTACATCTGCACCAGCGTACACATATCTTATGTATCAATACAATACGGTACATCTGCACCAGTGTACACATATCTTATGCATCAATACAGTACGGTACATCTGCACCAGCGTACACATATCTTATGTACCAATACAGTACGGTACATCTGCACCAGTGTACACATATCTTATGCATCAATACAGTACGGTACATCTGCACCAGAGTACACATATCTTATGCATCAATACAATGCGGTACATCTGCACCAGCGTACACATACCTTATGCATCAATTCAGTGCGGTACATCTGCACCAGTGTGCACATATCTTATGCATCAATACAATACGGTACATCTGCACCAGCGTACACATATCTTATGTACCAATACAGTACAGCACATCTGCACCAGCGTACACATATCTTATGCATCAATACAATGCGGTACATCTGCACCAGTGTACACATATCTTATGCATCAATACAATGCGGTACATCTGCACCAGTGTACACATATCTTATGTATCAATACAATACGATACATCTGCAACAGCGTACACATATCTTATGCATCAATACAATGCGGTACATCTGCACCAGTGTACACATATCTTATGCATCAATACAATGCGGTACATCTGCACCAGTGTACACATATCTTATGTATCAATACAATGCGGTACATCTGCACCAGTGTACACATATCTTATGCATCAATACAATGCGGTACATCTGCACCAGCGTACACATATCTTATGTATCAATACAGTACGGTACATCTGCAACAGTGTACACATATCTTATGCATCAATACAATGCGGTACATCTGCACCAGTGTACACATATCTTATGCATCAATACAATGCGGTACATCTGCACCAGTGTACACATATCTTATGCATCAATACAATGCGGTACATCTGCACCAGTGTACACATATCTTATGTATCAATACAATACGATACATCTGCAACAGCGTACACATATCTTATGCATCAATACAGTACGGTACATCTGCACCAGTGTACACATATCTTATGTATCAATACAATGCGGTACATCTGCACCAGTGTACACATATCTTATGTATCAATACAATACGATACATCTGCAACAGCGTACACATACCTTATGCATCAATTCAGTGCGGTACATCTGCACCAGTGTACACATATCTTATGTATCAATACAATGCGGTACATCTGCACCAGTGTACACATATCTTATGCATCAATACAATGCGGTACATCTGCACCAGCGTACACATATCTTATGTATCAATACAGTACGGTACATCTGCAACAGTGTACACATATCTTATGCATCAATACAATGCGGTACATCTGCACCAGTGTACACATATCTTATGCATCAATACAATGCGGTACATCTGCACCAGTGTACACATATCTTATGCATCAATACAATGCGGTACATCTGCACCAGTGTACACATATCTTATGTATCAATACAATACGATACATCTGCAACAGCGTACACATATCTTATGCATCAATACAGTACGGTACATCTGCACCAGTGTACACATATCTTATGCATCAATACAGTACGGTACATCTGCACCAGCGTACACATATCTTATGCATCAATACAGTACGGTACATCTGCACCAGCGTACACATATCTTATGCATCAATACAGTACGGTACATCTGCACCAGTGTACACATATCTTATGCATCAATACAGTACGGTACATCTGCACCAGTGTACACATATCTTATGCATCAATACAATGCGGTACATCTGCACCAGCGTACACATATCTTATGCATCAATACAGTACGGTACATCTGCACCAGTGTACACATATCTTATGCATCAATACAGTACGGTACATCTGCACCAGTGTGCACATATCTTATGCACCAATACAATACGGTACATCTGCACCAGCGTACACATATCTTATGTACCAATACAGTACGGAACATCTGCACCAGCGTACACATATCTTATGCATCAATACAATACGGTATATCTGCAACAGCGTACACATATCTTATGTACCAATACAGTACGGAACATCTGCACCAGCGTACACATATCTTATGTACCAATACAGTACGGAACATCTGCACCAGCGTACACATATCTTATGTATCAATACAATACGGTATATCTGCAACAGCGTACACATATCTTATGCATCAATACAATACGGTACATCTGCACCAGTGTGCACATATATTATGCACCAATACAATACGGTACATCTGCACCAGCGTACACATATCTTATGTACCAATACAGTACGGAACATCTGCACCAGCGTACACATATCTTATGCATCAATACAATACGGTACATCTGCACCAGTGTACACATATCTTATGCATCAATACAGTACGGTACATCTGCACCAGTGTACACATATCTTATGCATCAATACAATACGGTACATCTGCACCAGCGTACACATATCTTATGCATCAATACAGTACGGTACATCTGCACCAGTGTACACATATCTTATGCATCAATACAGTACGGTACATCTGCACCAGCGTACACATATCTTATGCATCAATACAATACGGTACATCTGCACCAGTGTACACATATCTTATGCATCAATACAGTGCGGTACATCTGCACCAGTGTACACATATCTTATGCATCAATACAATACGGTACATCTGCACCAGCGTACACATATCTTATGTACCAATACAGTACGGAACATCTGCACCAGTGTACACATATCTTATGCATCAATACAGTGCGGTACATCTGCACCAGTGTACACATATCTTATGCATCAATACAATACGGTACATCTGCACCAGCGTACACATATCTTATGCATCAATACAATACGGTACATCTGCACCAGTGTACACATATCTTATGCATCAATACAGTGCGGTACATCTGCACCAGTGTACACATATCTTATGCATCAATACAATACGGTACATCTGCACCAGTGTACACATATCTTATGTACCAATACAGTACGGAACATCTGCACCAGCGTACACATATCTTATGCATCAATACAATACGGTACATCTGCACCAGTGTACACATATCTTATGCATCAATACAGTACGGTACATCTGCACCAGCGTACACATATCTTATGCATCAATACAGTACGGTACATCTGCAACAGCGTACACATATCTTATGCATCAATACAGTACGGTACATCTGCACCAGCGTACACATATCTTATGCATCAATACAGTACGGTACATCTGCACCAGCGTACACATATCTTATGCATCAATACAGTACGGTACATCTGCACCAGCGTACACATATCTTATGCATCAATACAATACGGTACATCTGCACCAGTGTACACATATCTTATGCATCAATACAGTGCGGTACATCTGCACCAGTGTACACATATCTTATGCATCAATACAGTGCGGTACATCTGCACCAGTGTACACATATCTTATGCATCAATACAGTACGGTACATCTGCACCAGCGTACACATATCTTATGCATCAATACAGTACGGTACATCTGCACCAGCGTACACATATCATATGCATCAATACAGTACGGTACATCTGCACCAGTGTACACATATCTTATGCATCAATACAGTACGGTACATCTGCAACAGCGTACACATATCTTATGCATCAATACAATACGGTACATCTGCACCAGTGTACACATATCTTATGCATCAATACAGTACGGTACATCTGCAACAGCGTACACATATCTTATGCATCAATACAGTGCGGTACATCTGCACCAGTGTACACATATCTTATGCATCAATACAGTACGGTACATCTGCACCAGCGTACACATATCTTATGCATCAATACAATACGGTACATCTGCACCAGTGTACACATATCTTATGCATCAATACGGTACGGTATATCTGCTACAGTACGGTACATCTGCACCAGCGTACACATATCTTATGCATCAATACAGTACGGTACATCTGCACCAGTGTACACATATCTTATGCATCAATACAATACGGTACATCTGCACCAGCGTACACATATCTTATGCATCAAAACAGTACGGTACATCTGCACCAGCGTACACATATCTTATGCATCAATACAGTACGGTACATCTGCAACAGCGTACACATATCTTATGCATCAATACAATACGGTACATCTGCACCAGTGTACACATATCTTATGCATCAATACAGTACGGTACATCTGCACCAGAGTACACATATCTTATGCATCAATACAGTACGGTACATCTGCACCAGCGTACACATATCTTATGCATCAATACAGTACGGTACATCTGCACCAGCGTACACATATCTTATGCATCAATACAGTACGGTACATCTGCACCAGCGTACACATATCTTATGCATCAATACAGTACGGTACATCTGCACCAGCGTACACATATCTTATGCATCAATACAGTACGGTACATCTGCAACAGCGTACACATATCTTATGCATCAATACAATACGGTACATCTGCACCAGTGTACACATATCTTATGCATCAATACAGTACGGTACATCTGCACCAGCGTACACATATCTTATGCGTCAATACAGTACGGTACATCTGCACCAGCGTACACATATCTTATGCATCAATACAGTACGGTACATCTGCAACAGCGTACACATATCTTATGCATCAATACAATACGGTACATCTGCAACAGTGTACACATATCTTATGCATCAATACAGTACGGTACATCTGCACCAGCGTACACATATCTTATGCATCAATACAGTACGGTACATCTGCAACAGCGTACACATATCTTATGCATCAATACAATACGGTACATCTGCACCAGTGTACACATATCTTATGCATCAATACAGTACGGTACATCTGCACCAGCGTACACATATCTTATGCATCAATACAATACGGTACATCTGCACCAGTGTACACATATCTTATGCATCAATACAATACGGTACATCTGCACCAGTGTACACATATCTTATGCACCAATACAGTACGGTACATCTGCAACGGCGTACACATATCTTATGCATCAATACAATACGGTACATCTGCACCAGTGTACACATATCTTATGCATCAATACAGTACGGTACATCTGCACCAGCGTACACATATCTTATGCATCAATACAATACGGTACATCTGCAACAGCGTACACATATCTTATGCATCAATACAGTACGGTACATCTGCAACAGCGTACACATATCTTATGCATCAATACAATACGGTACATCTGCACCAGTGTACACATATCATATGCATCAATACAGTACGGTACATCTGCAACAGCGTACACATATCTTATGCATCAATACAGTACGGTACATCTGCAACAGCGTACACATATCATATGCATCAATACAATACGGTACATCTGCACCAGTGTACACATATCTTATGCATCAATACAGTACGGTACATCTGCACCAGTGTACACATATCATATGCATCAATACAGTACGGTACATCTGCACCAGTGTACACATATCATATGCATCAATACAATACGGTACATCTGCACCAGTGTACACATATCTTATGCATCAATACAGTACGGTACATCTGCACCAGCGTACACATATCTTATGCATCAATACAATACGGTACATCTGCACCAGCGTACACATATCTTATGCATCAATACAGTACGGTACATCTGCACCAGCGTACACATATCTTATGCATCAATACAATACGGTACATCTGCACCAGCGTACACATATCTTATGCATCAATACAGTACGGTACATCTGCACCAGTGTACACATATCTTATGCATCAATACAATACGGTACATCTGCACCAGTGTACACATATCATATGCATCAATACAATACGGTACATCTGCACCAGTGTACACATATCTTATGCATCAATACAGTACGGTACATCTGCACCAGCGTACACATATCTTATGCATCAATACAATACGGTACATCTGCACCAGCGTACACATATCTTATGCATCAATACAGTACGGTACATCTGCACCAGCGTACACATATCTTATGCATCAATACAGTACGGTACATCTGCAACAGCGTACACATATCTTATGCATCAATACAATACGGTACATCTGCAACAGTGTACACATATCTTATGCATCAATACAGTACGGTACATCTGCAACAGCGTACACATATCTTATGCATCAATACAATACGGTACATCTGCAACAGCGTACACATATCTTATGCATCAATACAATACGGTACATCTGCAACAGTGTACACATATCTTATGCATCAATACAGTACGGTACATCTGCAACAGCGTACACATATCTTATGCATCAATACAATACGGTACATCTGCACCAGTGTACACATATCTTATGCATCAATACAATACGGTACATCTGCACCAGTGTACACATATCTTATGCATCAATACAGTACGGTACATCTGCACCAGCGTACACATATCTAATGCATCAATACAGTACGGTACATCTGCACCAGTGTACACATATCTTATGCATCAATACAATACGGTACATCTGCACCAGTGTGCACATATCTTATGCATCAATACAGTACGGTACATCTGCACCAGCGTACACATATCTTATGCATCAATACAGTACGGTACATCTGCACCAGTGTACACATATCTTATGCATCAATACAGTACGGTACATCTGCACCAGCGTACACATATCTTATGCATCAATACAATACGGTACATCTGCACCAGCGTACACATATCTAATGCATCAATACAGTACGGTACATCTGCACCAGTGTACACATATCTTATGCATCAATACAATACGGTACATCTGCACCAGTGTACACATATCTTATGCATCAATACAATACGGTACATCTGCACCAGTGTACACATATCTTATGCATCAATACAGTACGGTACATCTGTACCAGCGTACACATATCTTATGCATCAATACAGTACGGTACATCTGCACCAGCGTACACATATCTTATGCATCAATACAGTACGGTACATCTGTACCAGCGTACACATATCTTATGCACCAATACAGTACGGTACATCTGCACCAGCGTACACATATCTTATGCATCAATACAGTACGGTACATCTGCACCAGCGTACACATATCTTATGCATCAATACAGTACGGTACATCTGCACCAGCTTACACATATCTTATGCATCAATACAATACGGTACATCTGCACCAGCGTACACATATCTTATGCATCAATACAGTACGGTACATCTGCACCAGCGTACACATATCTTATGCATCAATACAGTACGGTACATCTGCAACAGTGTGCACATATCTTATGCATCAATACAGTACGGTACATCTGCACCAGCTTACACATATCTTATGCATCAATACAGTACGGTACATCTGCACCAGTGTACACATATCTTATGCATCAATACAGTACGGTACATCTGCACCAGCGTACACATATCTTATGCATCAATACAGTACGGTACATCTGCACCAGCGTACACATATCTTATGCATCAATACAGTACGGTACATCTGCACCAGTGTACACATATCTTATGCATCAATACAATACGGTACATCTGCACCAGTGTACACATATCTTATGCATCAATACAGTACGGTACATCTGCACCAGCGTACACATATCATATGCATCAATACAGTACGGTACATCTGCACCAGCGTACACATATCTTATGCATCAATACAGTACGGTACATCTGCACCAGTGTACACATATCTTATGCATCAATACAGTACGGTACATCTGCACCAGTGTACACATATCTTATGCATCAATACAGTACGGTACATCTGCACCAGTGTACACATATCTTATGCACCAATACAATACGGTACATCTGCACCAGTGTACACATATCTTATGCATCAATACAATACGGTACATCTGCACCAGTGTACACATATCTTATGCATCAATACAGTACGGTACATCTGCACCAGCGTACACATATCATATGCATCAATACAGTACGGTACATCTGCACCAGCGTACACATATCTTATGCATCAATACAGTACGGTACATCTGCACCAGTGTACACATATCTTATGCATCAATACAGTACGGTACATCTGCACCAGCGTACACATATCATATGCATCAATACAATACGGTACATCTGCACCAGCGTACACATATCTTATGCATCAATACAGTACGGTACATCTGCACCAGCGTACACATATCTTATGCATCAATACAGTACGGTACATCTGCACCAGCGTACACATATCTTATGCATCAATACAGTACGGTACATCTGCAACAGCGTACACATATCTTATGCATCAATACAGTACGGTACATCTGGACCAGTGTACACATATCTTATGCATCAATACAGTACGGTACATCTGCACCAGTGTACACATATCTTATGTATCAATACAGTACGGTACATCTGCACCAGCGTACACATATCTTATGCATCAATACAATACGGTACATCTGCACCAGTGTACACATATCTTATGCATCAATACAGTACGGTACATCTGCACCAGCGTACACATATCTTATGCATCAATACAATACGGTACATCTGCACCAGTGTACACATATCTTATGCACCAATACAGTACGGTACATCTGCACCAGTGTACACATATCTTATGCATCAATACAATACGGTACATCTGCACCAGTGTACACATATCTTATGCATCAATACAGTACGGTACATCTGCACCAGCGTACACATACCTTATGCATCAATACAATACGGTACATCTGCACCAGTGTACACATATCTTATGCATCAATACAATACGGTACATCTGCACCAGTGTACACATATCTTATGCACCAATACAGTACGGTACATCTGCACCAGCGTACACATACCTTATGCATCAATACAATACGGTACATCTGCACCAGTGTACACATATCTTATGCATCAATACAGTACGGTACATCTGCACCAGCGTACACATATCTTATGCATCAATACAATACGGTACATCTGCACCAGCGTACACATATCTTATGCATCAATACAGTACGGTACATCTGCACCAGCGTACACATATCTTATGCACCAATACAGTACGGTACATCTGCACCAGTGTACACATATCTTATGCATCAATACAATACGGTACATCTGCACCAGTGTACACATACCTTATGCATCAATACAATACGGTACATCTGCACCAGTGTACACATATCTTATGCATCAATACAATACGGTACATCTGCACCAGCGTACACATATCTTATGCATCAATACAGTACGGTACATCTGCACCAGCGTACACATATCTTATGCATCAATACAGTACGGTACATCTGCACCAGCTTACACATATCTTATGCATCAATACAGTACGGTACATCTGCACCAGCGTACACATATCTTATGCATCAATACAGTACGGTACATCTTCACCAGTGTATACATATCTTATGCATCAATACAATACGGTACATCTGCACCAGTGTACACATATCTTATGCATCAATACAGTACGGTACATCTGCACCAGCGTACACATATCTTATGCATCAATACAATACGGTACATCTGCACCAGCGTACACATATCTTATGCATCAATACAATACGGTACATCTTCACCAGTGTATACATATCTTATGCATCAATACAGTACGGTACATCTTCACCAGTGTATACATATCTTATGCATCAATACAATACGGTACATCTTCACCAGTGTATACATATCTTATGCATCAATACAATACGGTACATCTGCACCAGCGTACACATATCTTATGCATCAATACAATACGGTACATCTGCACCAGCGTACACATATCTTATGCATCAATACAGTACGTTACATCTGCACCAGTGTACACATATCTTATGCATCAATACAATACGGTACATCTTCACCAGTGTATACATATCTTATGCATCAATACAATACGGTACATCTGCACCAGCGTACACATATCTTATGCATCAATACAATACGGTACATCTGCACCAGCGTACACATATCTTATGCATCAATACAGTACGTTACATCTGCACCAGTGTACACATATCTTATGCATCAATACAATACGGTACATCTGCACCAGCGTACACATATCTTATGCATCAATACAATACGGTACATCTGCACCAGCGTACACATATCTTATGCATCAATACAATACGGTACATCTGCACCAGCGTACACATATCTTATGCATCAATACAATACGGTACATCTGCACCAGCGTACACATATCTTATGCATCAATACAGTACGGTACATCTGCACCAGTGTACACATATCTTATGCATCAATACAGTACGGTACATCTGCACCAGCGTACACATATCTTATGCATCAATACAGTACGGTACATCTGCACCAGCGTACACATATCTTATGCATCAATACAGTACGGTACATCTGCACCAGCGTACACATATCTTATGCATCAATACAGTACGGTACATCTGCACCAGTGTACACATATCTTATGCATCAATACAGTACGGTACCTCTGCACCAGCGTACACATATCTTATGCATCAATACAATACGGTACATCTGCACCAGCGTACACATATCTTATGCATCAATACAATACGGTACATCTGCACCAGTGTACACATATCTTATGCATCAATACAGTACGGTACATCTGCACCAGCGTACACATACCTTATGCACCAATACAATACGGTACATCTGCACCAGTGTACACATATCTTATGTATCAATACAGTACGGTACATCTGCACCAGTGTACACATATCTTATGTATCAATACAGTACGGTACATCTGCACCAGTGTACACATATCTTATGCATCAATACAGTACGGTACATCTGCACCAGCGTAGACATATCTTATGCATCAATACAATACGGTACATCTGCACCAGCGTACACATATCTTATGCATCAATACAATACGGTACATCTGCACCAGCGTACACATATCTTATGCATCAATACAGTACGGTACATCTGCACCAGCGTACACATATCTTATGCACCAATACAGTACGGTACATCTGCACCAGTGTACACATATCTTATGCATCAATACAGTACGGTACATCTGCACCAGTGTACACATATCTTATGTATCAATACAGTACGGTACATCTGCACCAGTGTACACATATCTTATGTATCAATACAGTACGGTACATCTGCACCAGCGTACACATATCTTATGCATCAATACAATACGGTACATCTGCACCAGCGTACACATATCTTATGCATCAATACAGTACGGTACATCTGCACCAGCGTACACATATCTTATGCATCAATACAGTACGGTACATCTGCACCAGCGTACACATATCTTATGCATCAATACAGTACGGTACATCTGCAACAGCGTACACATATCTTATGCATCAATACAGTACGGTACATCTGCACCAGCGTACACATATCTTATGCATCAATACAGTACGGTACATCTGCACCAGTGTACACATATCTTATGCATCAATACAGTACGGTACATCTGCAGCAGCGTACACATATCTTATGTATCAATACAGTACGGTACATCTGCAACAGCGGTGTTTTTTTACATAGATTTTCTCCTGGATTTCATAATTGAGAACGCCTCTATTAGATCTTCAACTTTCATCTTGTCACTGTTCAAAACTTCAGCCTCGATGTGTAGAATAGCCAACGAGTTTAATTTGTCATCATTGATCCTTGATCTAAGACAAGACTTTATTCTTTTTAAGACAGAAAATGAAAGTTCCGCTGAGCAGTTGGAAACAGCTGTGCACAAATACATATGAAGAGCTATATCAATGTTGGAGAATGTTGATTGGAGTTGTTCTTCTCTAATATATTTCATCATGACGAGTGGGTTGTTTCGAATTCTGCTACTCTTCAACAGACAAGAAAAATGTTCACATTCATTTGAAAATGACTTTTCTGGATCATTGGCATACTATGACTGAAATTTGTTTGCACGCTCTATTATTGTTTCAGTTGAGGAGGAGGACAGATCGTTAAAAACTGAAAACTTGGCTGCTATTTCACCATATGCGTTTTTCCGCTTCTGCAACTCAGATTTTAGTTGGTCGAGAAGTACATAAAATGTCTCAACTCTAAATTTGTCACGTCCTTCAAGAAGTACTTCAGTTTCTTTGTTTTTGTCAGCCTGGACTTTTCGCTTTTTGACGTTTGTAGCAAGTCTCATAGTCAAAATCACATAGTTTTAACCCATTCTTCATATACGGCAAACATGTCTCGGAGAGAATCAATAAAAAGGACTAAAGAATCATACAGTCTCACAACTCTTTCTATGGACGTTTCTATTTTCTGGAGAGTTTGACTAACTTGTTCAAACCTGTCCAATATATCACTCCGAAGTTCCATCATGAATACCGTTTCCAGCCTATTAAATGATCTCAAAAGTCCCGAGGCTTCACTTCTCACCAACGGTTTCTCATTAGTGTTCTTTTCATAGTCCTTTAAAGCCAGCACAACACCGTCTAAGTTTTACAAAGCCCTTTACATGCCCTCTCACAAGCACTCCACCTTGTTTCAGACAAACCCTTAAGAGTTTTACTTTCAGGTTGACTAAAGGTAACTGGAATTTCCCATCTCTTAGTAGATGCAACAAAAAAGTTGTAAACGTTTTGTATAAGGTTAAAGAAAGCACATGCTTCTGGACAACAGTTTGCAGCACACGTACCTACAAGGTTAAGTGAATGTGTCGAACAAGGAACAAACAGTGCTTTGGGATTTTCATCCTTTATTCTAGCTTGTAAGCCACTATACACGCCTGACATGTTGCTAGCATTATCATATGATTGCCCTCTGCAGTCGGATAGATCAATGACATTTGATCTTAAAACAGCCATAACAGCATTGGCTAAGTCTTCGGATTTGTGCCCAGTATTCGACAAAATCATGAGAAAGCGTTCAACAGGATTGCCATTTTCTTGTACAAACCTCTAAACAAATGAAAGCTGATCAGTGTGACTTATGTCAGGCGTTGAAACCACTATTATGGAGTAATACTTCGCTTGTTTCACTTCATTGATTATGATATCTCTAACTTTAGAGGCTAACAGTACAATTACCTCATTGCAAATAAATGAAGACAGATAGGATGTTTTCCCTGAACCTGGATTACCAAATTTACGTATGTGTTCAGCGAGAAAAGGATCGAATTCCGCTACTAATTCCAGTGCCATCATGTACTCCCCATTGTGTAGAGACTCAAATGTTTCATCAGGTCCTCGAAACGGACGTCCTCGGCTTGCCAGCTTTTTCACCACAGCGAACACTCTTTCCAAAACGTGTTTCCAATACTTCCTTTCAGTTTCGACGATAGAATCATATTGACTGTCTAGCGTTCCAATTCTTCTCTTGCGGATCAAAAGTGCCAATTCAGAATTGATGTGTTCTTGTAAGCGTTCATGTGCAGACAAAATCGCTCCAATATTTTTCCAATTCAAAACACCTTCACTTCTGAAAGCCAAATAATCTGCAGGATGCGCAAAATACCGAACCTGTACTTTTTGAATACACCAAGTAATCTCTTGAAGTGAGTCATCCATTTTGTGATTTCCTACTAAAGATTTGTTTATTTAAATATCTGGTTTTATTGCCAGAATCCCTTTTAGAGTTTTTGAAATCATAATCTTTATTCTGATTGATTCCTCTGTGTAATAATACTTCGATCGTAGTGTCATTTATTTTCCACTCAATGGGGTCACTAACAGTAAAATTTATATCAGTTTGTTGTGAAACGGAATCATTTGAACTTTTACTTACTTTTATCACCACTCAATATAAAATTATCCGTTTCAGGGGCACTTGTTGTTTGATCATTATTTTCATTGTTTGAACCACTTTCGGTGACATTGTTCTGTTCCCAAAATGAGCAGCCTTCTCCACTCAGTCCACTCTCGTTGGATTTTTCAAGAGGTTTATAAAAACTGTCAACCGTCTTAATATTTTTCAAAAGGGTAGTTTCTTTTTCACGTTTTTCACTTGCGATTTTGCGGTAACATGAACCATTAAGCTTCCGACGTTTTTCACTCATTGGTATTTTTTAGTTCAACATTATAAAAAATAAAATTATAACACACTTACTTTATCTTAGCAATGTGGCGATGTGAACGACTTGGTAAGGATAACAACTGATCGTGAAGACGTCAAGCGAACGACTAATACACCAGCTTTGACAGTCTGCTGTATCCCCACTGACAGTCAGTGTTGCCAGTCTGTTGAACTACCGGCATAAAATATACCCATATTAAATTAAATAAAACTTCACACTTGACTTGTAAAAGAGATCTTTTTAGTTTATGAATTATATTTAGATTTCAAATATACAGAAAATGCAAAGCTCCCCTTGACTGCCGTTCTCGGTCACCGCGTCTGGCGCTTGGCGTGGCGATGCCGCGGCGCCCGTCAGACGTCAGGCCGTGCCGCCCCTAGGCACGTGCCTAGTGTGCCTAGTGGGAAATACGTCCCTGCAAAGGATTTGTGTACAACGGTAATCCAAGGGAAATCTACACAGGTGCCTATGCTGGTTTGTCGCCATCACAATTCACAGCAGTAAGTTACACGACCTTCTTGCCAGCATGGTAATTCTGAAATAAACTGACAAACTGTTCATCATTAACAACAAGTGAAACAAAAGTTTGAGAAATGATGAGAATGTAGGCTACATGTAGAGAATAATGAGGATGTTCATCCTTCCCCTAAATATAATGCACACCATTAATCCCAATAGAAATCTAGTCTAGGAGGGGCAGATGACCTCGTAGTTCCGCCCCTTAAAACAACAATAACTAACTTAACTAGTCTAGGCTTACTGGTATGTGTTAACACATTTTCAAGATATATAACAATTTCTCATTCATACAGCAGATTTTCTAAACTTCTAGCCAATGGCTGGATTAAGAACAACACACATCACTTCTCAAATAATGAAGAGCTTAAGGTCGGTTAACCTGTACAGGATCTCTCCAAGTCTCTATTATAACTTTGGCACGACCGAAAACACACAAAATCAACAAACAATAAATAAACTGCCACTTTAAGGACTGGAACTACCATTACCTTTCTGTAAATCACCAAATGTCCAGACAATATTACCTTATAAATCTCCCAGCTTCTCCTCACAAAATCCTCACACGTTTCCATTACCGTCCATCACATTGCGTTAATTTTCCTAAGGACCAACAAAATAAACGGAAAGACCCTAAAATCTAGTGACAACCAACATTGGAAATAAAAGTTACCGAGTTCGTGCCCAAACAAAAGAATAATTATTTAACGGACGGAGAAAGTACTAGGGAGTTTCTTAGGCCTGGGCCTACTGGTCACAAGCACGTCTTCACGCTGCTTCTCTAAGTAGACTCGCAGGCTAATGTTTACATCACTAGACTAACCACACGGTATAACGCATTCTTACTTTCATCGTGGAGACGTAATTTTATTGTGTTTTCCTTACAAATCTTACCTAACAATTATTCCTAGCCTCAGTGGCGTACGCAGGATTTCTTTCTCGGGGGAAGTTCATTCATAGTTAAGTAGCCTACGTCACATTATTAAAACATTACTGTTATTTTGATTATTAATCATAAATAGCAATAAATGAACATTCTCTTTGCATGTAAATATTTTTCATTATAGCCTATTTTCCAACACAATGAACTTAATTGCAAATAATATGCAAATAAATTAATAAAACGAGTATGGACCACGAACCTACTACGTTGTCGTAGCAGGCTGAGAGGTGATACTCTGACGTGGCACGTCCCAGGTGGCGGATAGGGGGATCCTCACCGGCTTGCCGGCGGACTTGAGCGAAATAAAATAGCTCTCGCGGACCAAACACACAAAATCCAATAGTGTCTGTTCTGGTATCCAGCGATTATTGGTCAGCGTGTGTTCACCTAGTTGGTGCGGTTGTGAAATATGTATTGATCTCAACAATCAAGTCAGCAATCATCGTGATCTTTCTTTAAGATCGCCACAACAACCTTCAACTTGAAGTAATCATGATGGAACAAAAGGAAAGAAATCTGCTACCCCCGGCCCCAGTCACCGTGCTGGACTTTCCTGGTCATCGGATTCTGGGGGACCAGGAACATCATGAGGAGAAGAGTCGGAGCTTCGCAAAATCTCTACACAAACACTACATTGGCACTCTCAATGTTAATACTCTCTTCAAACTTGGAAAACTAAAACAACTCACAGTCATGTTAGAAAAATTTCAAATAAAAATTCTTGCTATTCAGGAGACTCGTTTTGAAGATGAAAATCATTTCAACACAGAAAATTATAGAATTTATAAAGGTAAACCTGCTGTCAGAAGAGGTACACCATCATTGTTTGGAACAGGATTTGCAGTACACAAATCAGACATGGATAACATTATCTATATATTTAAAACAGTAAGCTGATTTTTGTTACCGCGAGATTGACAGAACGGCTGAACCGATTTACTTCGTAATGCCCTCTGACGAAAGCCCTTGATCTGTATATTTGCAGAGTGTCTTTAAAATAAACAAATATGTTTCCATATATTTTTATATTTATAATAAAAAATGCAAAATTATTGGACCTAGCGCATGCGCACAATCACCTTGCCTCACGACAGTCATGGCGGTTACAAGTGCATCGCGTTCCAATTTGATAGTTATTTATAAGAAGTATAAAGGAAGGGAACATTATTTATGACGTTCCCACGATATCTACTGGAATACAATATTATAAACAACGGAAAATGTTGAAACACGTAAAATGATAGTCGAGTGTGTAGGGCCTATGTAGTTAAACTGTCTTAATATTGCGTCGTGTTATCAATGGTTCGGTAGCTCAGGTCGTAGAGGTAAAAGCTCTTCATTTATGCATCGCGCAATGGGAGCTGTTCGAGTCCCACCTCCGTCACTTTTTTATTTCCGTATTTTTATTTCTTGGTATTGCTATTCCATTGACAAAACATATTAGCATTCCCGTAAACTAAGAAATTCGGCGCGATTGACGTTGCCACATATATATTTAAAACACTAAGGTAACACCACTGTTACAGATTAAATAATGAATATGAAAGCCAGATACTTCTTACATAATTCTTGAATTCCTCGGTATTTTGCTTCCACATATTCATACTCCTAATGTTCGAGCCACAGTTATGCTCCTTAGGAATCTGAACATTTCCCAAGAGCTCCTAAATGGTGCCAGATTAATTGTATGAATTATGTATGTGCATTGCTTGGATTTGGAAATAATAAGTGCAGATAATATTGGGCAGAGTCTTCTAATCCTTCGACTTTATTTAACACCATCCGATAAAACACTTCCATTTTCGTTTAGAGCACCAATTTCCAATCGCTTGCCATACCTTATCACAATCAATAAAGCTGAAGGGGGAACTCGGGAACGTTTAGGTCGCTATTTGCCTCATCAAGTTTTCAGTCGTTGCCTCCGAAGCTCGCCTCTGTAGCGTAGTGGTCAGCATGGTTAGCTGCCGCCCCGTCCTGAGTTCGATTCCCGGCTCTGCCACGAACTTTGAAAAGTGGTATGAGGACTCGAACGGGGTGCCTCGGGTGGTCCAAATGAGTAGAGGGGATTCAATTCCCACCTCAGCCTTCCTCGAAGTGGTTTTCCGTGGTTTCCCACTTCGTCTTCGGGAAAATGCCGGGATGGTAACTACCGTAAGGCCACGGCCGCCTCCATCCCACTTCCTTGCCTAACCCTCCCGCTCTTACCATCCCTTCATCAGGTCCCTGATCGCTTTGCAAGTGAGGCCGCCTGGGCGTAGTGCTGGTCACACACCCGAGTTGTATCCCCGACTCAGAGTTACAAGCTCCAGGACACTGCCTTTAGTGGCGGTAGAGGTGAGACCCCTCGCTTACTCCGTGGGAAAAGACAACCCTGGAGGGGAAAAAGGTTAACGCAAACGTAACGCAAGTTTTCAGTAATGGCCAGTTATATGTTGCAAATTCGATCTTTCTCTGTAATCATACAGAGAATGCATATAAGAAAGTCCTACAGTAAATATTTTCCCAATGACCGTCATGTTTTGCACATCATCGCATTTCTTCGTTATATTCCAAAATTATAAGCGACGGTTTGCGGCCAGTTGTATTAGACCCCTCAGAGTTCTTGAAATCCTTGGAATTATAAGATTTGCCTCCACAAACTCTAAACGCTTGACCCATAGTTATGCTGCTTAGAAATCTGAAGGTTTCCCAAGGGCTCCTAAATGCAACCATATTGCTTGGATTTGGAAATAATAAATGCAGTTAAAATTAGGTAGAGAGGTCTAATCCTTCGACTTGATTTAATACCATCCGATATAACACTATAATTTTCATTTAAGGGGCAATATTTCCAATTCTTTTGGCATACTCTATCAAAATCAATAAAGCTCAACGGGAAACTCTGGAACGTACTGGTCTCAATTTGCCTCATCAATTTTTCAGTCATTGCCAGCAGTATTTTGCAATGTCAAGAGTGCAATCTTTTGACGCCCTTATAGTTTCAATAGAGCCAAAAAATAATCGTACAAAGAATGTACATTAGGCCTATATAAGGAGATTCTTCAGTAAATATTTTCCCTTTGACGGCCATGTTTTGACGGGTTTCAACTAGTTGACTTTAATTCCATATCAGAAAGGATCTCCACACTCTCCTTCAAATCAGGTAATAAAGGTTATACGATTATCAATGCACATGCACCTACAAATGAGCATAATAGAAAGAAACCCCAAGAAGTTGAAGACTTCTGGTAAGACATGGAAGAAGTAACCAACAACATACCAGAAAGGCATGTTAAAATTTCAATGGGAGACTTAAACGCGCAATTATGTAGGGAGAGAAAATACAGGCAAATCACAGGCCCTCAATCAGCACACTATCGCACAAACAAAAATGGGGAACACTTCATAAAATATTGTCAAAATTTTAACCTCAAAATTATGTCGATACAATTTCAAAAGCCTAGACGAAAACTTACAACATCGAAAGCACCCAACACCGTATGGGGAGAACTCCAGATTGATCATGTGGCCATTTATAACAAAAATACACAGGAAATTTTAAATGTCAGAACGCGTAAAGGGTTCTTCGAGTCTGACCATTATTTGTTACAAGTCAAGATAAGACCAATCCCAAGACAGAAAAAGACAAAAAAATAATAATTGTGAAGCCTGATCCAGAATATTTGAAGATAAACAGGGACAAAATCATTGAAGAAATTAATAGGCATCCAACAGACACTTGGACAGATCTTGCGACCACAGTTCAAAAGGCAATGCGTTGGGCGCAACCTCCTAGAAAACGAAAACATAGGTGGTGGAACGTAATTTGTGATCAAGCCACTGAGAGAAGAACACAGGCATGGATGAAGTTCAGCAGTAACAGAACATCCGAAACATGGAAGGAATTTCACGAAGTTCAAAAACAGTCATCAAAGGGAATCAGAAGAGAAAAACGAGCGTACGACAACAACAGGCTAAAAGAAATTGAAGAAGATTTTAAGAGAAATAACACAAGAAATTTTGACAGAACATTCAAAGAAAATATTAAGGGTTATCAGCCTCCTAGCCTCTGCTTTCGAAGAACAGATGGGTCCCTGGAAACGAACACGAAAGAAAACTGTACAATTCTCAAACAATACTTTAATAATCTTCTCAATTGTACAAAACCCACGGAGAAATTTACCTTCCAAAAAACCACATCCAATCCCGATTCTACTCCACCTACAATAGAGGAGATAGAGGAGATCATATAACAAATGAAAAATAACAGAGTGGCAGGAGAAGATGGCATTATTGCTGAAGTATGGAAGCTTCAAGATAAAAACATCACCAAAACAATTCATAAGATCATCACAGACATTTGGGTCACAGAGAAAATGCCAGAGGAATGGAAATGTGCATTGATCCACCCATTACATAAAAAGGGTGATAAGTCAGATCCAAATAATTACAGAGGGATTTCTCTAGTGCCAGTCACTTAAAAAATATTCTCTAAAGTGTTATTGAACAGACTAGAACCACAAGCAGATCCACAAATAGGAGAATACCAGGCAGGCTTCAGAAAAGGGAGATCTTGCATCGAACAGATCTGGAACTTCAGAACTCTACTGAAAGCCAGGCAGACAAAAAACACTGTAGTTACCTTTGTGGACTTTAAAAAGGCATACGACAGCATTGATAGACAAACGCTCTTTGCAGTAGGCCTACTGGAAGAATATGGCATTGACAAAAACAAAAAACAGGGCACTTATACAACTAACACTCACGGACACCACCTCTAAAGTTAAATTCATGGGTGAAATTTCAGAACCCTTTCATATACGCACAGGTGTCAAACAAGGAGACGGCCTCTCACCAATCTTGTTCAACATGGTCTTAGACAAAATTATAAAGCAGTGGGAGGAACAAGTTAAAGGAATACAGCTAGGAAGAACCCGCGAAACAAAAACAATCATAAAATGTCTGGCATTTACAGATGACGTAGCCTTACTCAGCAATAACACACAGGAGGCAAAGGAAGCACTGGAACGATTACATGAAATAGCTGCTAAAACAGGTTTACAGATATCTTATGAGAAGACCCAATACATGGAACGACACACCAACAATGTACAAACCATGCATACCATATATGGATCCATACAAAGAGTTGAAAAATTTAAGTACTTAGGAGAATATATACAAATAGGAGGATCAAACAAGGTGTCTAACATAGAACGAATGGAAAAATTCCAGAAAGCATACAAACTTACATGGTCACATTATAATAAGAAAGCATATCAAGACAGGCCAAACTTAGACACTACAAAACAGTTGTATCACCAGAAGCATTGTATGCGTCAGAAACGACCACAATAGGAGCATCTGGCATCATAGAAACAGAAAAAATTGAACTAGTCCAGTCAAATTAGACCAAAAATGATGGTTTTGCTGCATTAAATCATGTAGTTCCAAATTTTTTAGGAATGCGTAGAGGGAGGTTCCCTGAACAACGCCTAATAAAGTCCCGTCGATTTCAGGTGCTGCGGGGGGCAGAAGGGGGGCTGGAAGGCCCCCCTTTTTCGTTTTAGGCGCATAACATTCAAACGGTGCATCTTACAGAATTTTTTTTACCTTCCTAACTGAAAGGTAATTAAATTCCCTACAAAATGGTATATTTATTTTCACACCTGTGTGTTACCTTCTTCGAGATGTGAGCTGGTGAACATGGAAAATTTGCAGAAAAATATGTAGCGCCTCACGTTTTTCGTCAAACTTGCCCTTCCAATCCGTTTGCCTTCTATTTAACAGGAAAGTCGCGAGGAAGGAAGTTGTAGAGCACGAAGTTGCCTTCAAGAATATATATACTTATGCTAATTTATCTTTATATCTTTAAACGTTATAGCGTTTTGACGTATCGGGGTCGGTTTCGAGATTTCGCTAGTAAACTGCTCATTATTTCACTTATGTTTTCAACGGCTTTAACTCTCTGTAACTCGTTATTTATTGATTATGTAAACATAAATGGTATTTATTACCCATATAAATAATGATATATACCTAGAATGTATAAATATATATAAACGCAGTGGTGTATATATGATTGTTTTGGGGGAGCCCAATATTTCGGAATACAATTTCGTTTTTATGGGAATGAAAACATGATCAAAATCTAATAGTTTGCAGTCCAGCCCATCGGAGTATACCGGTATATATATGTTCTGAAGAGTTCATTATTTTTCGTTGTATATATTCTTTAAAAAATAAGTTATAAATGCCTCTTTTATAGTTAACGCCACTGTTACCCTCTTATAATAAAAATAAATTTACTTGTTGGAAAAAGAGAGACTCTGCTGTTGTGTTAGATGGTTACGAAGACACGAGTTCCACGAAAAGAGGCGAACAACGTCGGAGAGCATCAAGTAAAACATCAGTGGGTATAGACTTCGATGAGAACATGTTGGCTTCTGTTCAGCAGGAAAACTTCCTTTCCAACGATAGAAACAAATTTAAGCTGATTAGTGTGTTAGCGCAGGCCTTGGATGCAAAAGGTATACAGTTCACTATAGCCAAAGCAGACGATGACTGCAGCATTGTCAGGTATGGATTACAAAATACCCCTCATTCGACTGTGGTGGTAATTGGCGAGGACGTGACCTGCTCGTCTTACTCGTGGCACTCACACCACGAGAGACGAATGTCCTTTTCATGAAGCCTGGACGAGGCAACAAGAAGACAGACTGTACTCCTCCCAAATACTTCAGACCTTGCCATTCTGCCAGTACATTCTATTTATCCATGGCTTCACTGGATGCGATACCACTTCTGCCATTTTTGGGAGAAGTAAAGGAGCCATAATCAAATGTTTCGAGCGGTATCCCAACAAAACCAAAAGCATCGCTGAAGTTTTTTATGACTCCACATCCTCGCCAGGAGATATCGCTGAAGCTGGGGAACAAATGTTCATACTGATGTATCAGGCACCACTCCACGAGCATGACCTCAATCATCACAGGTACATTTCATTTTGTATTGCATGTACTAACTTTGTTGCTGTTTGATAAATACATATTCTATTGTATTATGTTCTATTCACAGGTACAAGTGCTTCGTCAAATCGTCAGCCAAGATGAAAGCAAACTTGTCTTCATTGCCACCTACAAAAGATGCTGCTCTATATCACTCGTGCAGAGTGTTTCTACAGGTTCAGCAGGGGTTTGGAAATGAAACACTCGAACCTGAACGTTGGGGTTGGACAAGGGGAGATGGGGGATATCTGACTCCTATTAAGACCAAGGCCGCTATTGCACCTGACAGCGTGCTCAATTCTATATTTTGCCGTTGTGCCACAGGCTGCGGTATGAGATGTGGATGCAGGAAAGCCGGCATCCACTGCTCACCTGTCTGTGGCAATTGCCACGGCGCTTGCACCAACAGTGCTCCCATTCAATTAGAGTCAGAAGAGTTGGACGGCGAGGAGTATGAAATGTTTGATAGTCATTAAAAACGATTGCATTAGAATTATGTTTGGGTTGTTACTTATTACTCTCTATGTCTCATTCCTATGTGGTCACTTTTTTAAAACTGTGGCCTTCTTGTACCCTGGTGTATAGGTTCCAGACATACATTTGCAGTGGACACCGGTAATTGGGGACATACCAGGTGACCCATTTTACGTACAAAACGGGCTAGGTACAGTCTCACAGAAAAATGTACGTATTTCAAACATATACAGTTTATAACCAACACCCCCCCCCCCCACAATTTGGTCAGTAATTTATCAACATTTTAAACAATTGAATGACATATTCAAGTTTCTCTTTGTCCAACAAGTAAATTTATTTTTATTATAAGAGGTTAACAGTGGCGTTAACTATAAAAGAGGCATATATAACTTATTTTAAAAGAATACATACAATGAAAAATAACGAACTCTTCCGAACATATATATACCGGTATACATTCTAGGTATATATCATTATTTATATGGGTAATAAATACCATTTATGTTTACATTATCAGTGAATAACGAGTTAGAGAGAGTTAAAGCCGTAGAAAACATAAGTAAAATAATGACCAGTTAACTAGCTAAATCTCGAAACCGACCCCGATACGTCAAAACGCTATAACTTTTAAAGATATAAAGATAAATTAGCATAAGTATATATATTCTTGAAGGCAACTTCGTGCTCTACAACTTCCTTCCTCACGACTTTCCTGTAAAATGGAAGGCAAACAGATTGGAAGAGCAATTTTGACGAGAAACGTGAGGCGCTACATATTTTTCTGCAAATTTTCCATGTTCACCAGCTCACATCTCGAAGAAGGTAACACACAGGTGTGTAAATGAATATACCATTTTGTAGGGCATTTAATAACCTTTCAGTTAGGAAAGTATAAACATTTCTGTTAGATGCACCGTTTGAAAGTTATGCGCTTAAAACGAAAAAGGGGGCCTTCCAGCCCACCTCCTGCCCCCCGCAGCACCTGAAATCGACGGGACTTTATTAGGCGTTGTTCAGAGGACCTCCCTCTACACATTCCAGAAAAATTTGGAACTACATGATTTAATGCAGCAAAAAATCCTAAATTGACTGGACTAAACGTAAAATTCTGAGAAAAATATTTGGAGCAGTACACAGAGATGGGATATGGATGAAAATACCTACCAAAGAGCTATATGAGCACACAGACAGACTCACAGATATCATTAGGAAACGCAGACTAACTTTCTACGGGCACATACAGAGAATGAACAATAAACGACTTACAAAGAAAATCTTTGATGTAGTAAACAGATCAAGAAGGAAAACAAATTGGTATCATGAAATAGAAGACGACTTAAAGCAATTAGGGATCAACATGCAAATGATAGAAAAGAGAGAAAATTTCAGAAACAAAAGTAAGAACGCCAAATTTTTAGTAAGTGAAAGGAAGAAGATAGGAACATTGTGGACGGAACAAAGGAAACAGGAACACAATCAAAGGATGAAGAGATTTAGGGAAGAGAAGAAGGGAAAGAAGTGAAAATTGGGACATCATGAGATATTTAAGTTCCTACACTGTCCATAAGGGCAAAAATGATGTAATAATAATAATAAAACGAGTATGGAAAACAGTACGGTATCATACATACCTATCTATTTCACGACCATATTGCAAGAGAGCGATATTATTGATAGCGGACTCGGTTCCATCTGATAATCTATAAGTATGAGAAACAAGGAAAACGTAAATAAAATTACGTTAATAGGCCATGCAGATGGTGATGGACATTCCTAGCTGTGTTCCATTCATGTGCATTCATTTGTTGTAGTTCTGTTTATGCAAATGTCGGCCATTAGTCCACTTAGCAGTGATCCCTTCGCTAGGCGCTCTGATTGAGCGTATATAGGGGTCACCTCGTGGTGTAATGGCTCCTATTAGTCCACTTAGCGGTGATCCCTTAGCTAAGCGCTCTGATTGAGCGTATATTGGGATCACCTCGTGGTGTAATGGCAGCTATTAGTCCACTTAGCAGCGATCCCTTAGCTAAGCGCTCTGATAGAGCATATATTGGGAACACCTCGTGGAGTAATGGCGGCTATGTCCACTTAGCAGTGATCGCATAGCTAAGCGCTCTGATAGAGCGTATATTAGTATCTCCTTGTGGTGTAATGGCTGCTATTAGAACACTTAGCAGTGATCCCTTAGCTAAGCGCTCTGATAGAGCGTATATTGGGAACACCTCGTGGTGCAATGGCGGCTATTAGTCCACTTAGCAGTGATCCCTTAGCTAAGCGCTCTGATAGAGCGTATATTGGGAACACCTCGTGGTGTAATGGCTGCTATTAGTCCACTTGGCGGTGATCCCTTAGCTAAGCCCTCTGATAGAGCGTGTATTGGGATCACCTCGTGGTGTAATGGCTGCTATTAGTCCACTTAGCAGCGATCCCTTAGCTAAGCGCTCTGATAGAGCATATATTGGGAACACCTCGTGGTGCAATGGCGGCTATTAGTCCACTTAGCAGTGATCGCTTAGCTAAGCGCTCTGATAGAGCGTATATTGGGATCACCTCGTGGTGTAATGGCTGCTATTAGTCCACTTAACAGTCATCCCTTCGCTAAGCGCTCTGATAGAGCGTATATTGGGGTCACATCGTGGTGTAATGGCTGCTATTAGTCCACTTAGCAGTGATCCCTCCACTAAGCCCTCTGATTGAGCGTATATTAGGATCACCTCGATGTGTAATGGCTGCTATTAGTCCACTTAGCGGTGATCCCTTCGCAAAAACCCTCTCATTGAGCGTATATTGGGTTCTCTCGTGGTGTAATGGCTGCTATTAGTCCACTTAGCGGTGATCCCTTCGCTAAGCCCTCTGATTGAGCGTATATTGGGAGCACCTCGTGGTGTAATGGCTGCCATTAGTCCAGTTAGCAGTGATCCCTTCGCTAAGCCCTCTCATTGAGCGAATATTGGGATCACCCCGTGGTGTAATGGCTGCTATTAGTCCACTTAGCGGTGATCCCTTCGCTAAGCGCTCTGATTGAGCGTGTATTGGGATCGCGTCGTGGTGTAATGGCTGCTATTAGTCCACTTAGCGGTGATCCCTTAGCTAAGCGCTCTGATTGAGCGTGTATAGGGATCGCATCGTGGTGTAATGGTTGCCATTAGTCCACATAGCGGCGATCCCTTCGCTAAGCCCTCTGATTAAGCGTATATTGGGATCTCCTCGCGGTACAATGGCTGTTATTAGTCCACTTAGCGGTGATCCCTTCGCTAGGCCCTCTCATTTAGCGCATATTGGGATCACCCCGTTGTGTAATGGCTGCCATTAGTCCACTTAGCAGTGATCCCTTCGCTAAGCGCTCTGATTGAGCGTATATTGGGATCTCCTCGTGGTGTAATGGCTGCTATTACTCCACATAGCGGTGATCCCTTCGCTAAGTCCTCTGATTGAGCGTATATTGGGATCTCTCGTGGTGTAATGGCTGCTATTAGTCCACTTAGCGGTGATCCGTTCACTAAGCGCTCTGATTGAGCGTATATTGGGGTCACCTCGTGGTGTAATGGTTGCTATTAGTCCACTTAGCAACGACTCCTTCACTAAGCGCTCTGATTGAGCATGTATTGGGATCGCCTTGTGGTGTAAAACTGCCATTAGTCCACATAGCGGTGATCCCTTCGCTAAGCCCTCTGATTGAGCATAAATTGGGATCTCGTGGTACAATGGCTGTTATTAATCCTCTTAGCGGTGATCCCTTCGCTAAGCCCTCTCATTGAGCGCATATTGGGATCACCCCGTGGTGTAATGGCTGCCATTAGTCCACTTAGCAGTGATCCCTTCACTAAGCGCTGATTGAGCGTATATTGGGATCTCCTCGTGGTGTAATGGCTGCTATTAGTCCACATAGCGGTGATCCCTTCGCTATGCCCTCTGATTGAGCGTATATTGGGATCTCCTCGTGGTTTAATGGCTGCTATTAGTCCACTTAACGGTGATCCCTTCGCTAAGCGCTTTGATTGAGCGTATATTGGTGTACCGGTACTAAGATGACCGTATTGTGAAAGGGGGCCTTAATCCCAGAACCAAGTTAATTTCCAAACCAAACATATAGTGTACTTCTCCAAGAAATGAAAGCAACATCTTTTAAACAATAACAAGGATTATTACAAACATAAAGGACTGTAACACTTAGAAGAATACAATTAAATTAAGCCTGTAACAGACAAAGGGTATGAAAGAACAAGGGGAAGGAGGCTTGCCCAAATCACCAAATTAAATCAATTGCGCAAAATAAATAAATAATAATAACGCCCAAAATACGTAAAATAAAACCGCAATTGAAAACCTCGTACAATAGGTAGAGTTAAACCACCTAAAAAAATCCGAATAATTACAGCGGAAAAGGAGCAATGTTGAGGCAGAAAGAAAGAATGATACACGTTTTAGGAACGGAAACCTCGATACGAATAAAATCCGTAAAAGAATTAACTTATTTGCTTTACAAATTAGATCCTTCATACAAAGAAAGACACGGAGCAAACACGTCCAACTCAGGCAACATCAATCACAATACTGATAATATAAAAAAGGTTTACATTTTTAAATATGGCGACAGTCGCCAGGAAACGACAATAATAGGGAAATAAAAACCTTAATAAACGAAAGTACGACCATCAGTAGGCCAAAATTACATGGAATATCAATAAATTAATAATTTTTATGAGAGCTGTGGATCGCACAATTTTAGGTTATAAAGCTTGGCACCAGAAACTCGACCACAGCAAAGCCCCCAATGATCTTGGCAGAAATTGTCCAAGCACTCCCCAAAACACAAGAAAGGCACAAGTCCCGAGGATAGGCAATAGAAAATAAATTAAAATACAACCCAAACTTCCACGAAAGAATGAAAGATAAGAAACCCAAAATAAAACAAGGTAAATACTCAAACAACACAACACAAAGAATCATAGGAACGATATAAGAAAAACGCAAGGTTCCGAACCCATTACCAAATCAAGATAATAAAAGATGAGACAAAACAGAAAGCATAATAAGCAAAGAAACATGATTCTCGGTCATTTCAGCCAAGCCAAGGATCACCTCACCGTAGGGTTTATAATCATATAGGATAATACCTTACGCGGCCAAAAAAATATAAAGGAACTATGTTACCAATTTTGATTCAGTATCGCCGAACATAATATAACATTTTCGGGCTCCGACACGAGCCAAACCCGCCCCGATAAAGAACTATAAAAATTTTACATCTCTCTTGCGAGATATTCCAAGATGGACCGTCAATGTTTTATTGTTCAAATTGTTGAACTCAATCCTGTGTTGTTTCAGAAATACCAACACAACCTCAGACAAGGACATAAATTTATTCACTAAAGATCTCAAATATTAATATTTTAAGTTTGTCGACACTTGCCAATGGCCAGAAATTGGTTCGACGGTAATAGCCAATCACCTTCGGCAGGACTGCAATCCCATTAGCCACAGCTGATCATATTTAGAAAGGTTTGTGAAATATATGGGAGATGAATCTTATTTATGCCGGTTGGATTTATAGGTTAAGTAGAAACTCCAAGCATTGTAACGTGAAAATCACGTAACACATATCAAAATTGTTTGAAAAATGAATAAAAAATCATATTTATCAGGTTTTGAAGAAACACAATTTAAGATCAACTAGACAATTTGGATTTACAAAAAATTTCAGCACCACTGATGCTATTGGGGAATTAACTAGGCGAATTTATAAAATAAGAACCGTATGAAACCAACCTTGGGCATATTTCTCGACTTGGAGAAGGCTTTTGACACCATACCTCACCATATTCTCCTTCAGATGATGGAGAGATATGGCATCAGAGGCATAGCACTGAAATTGATAGAAAGCTATTTGACTGAATGGATTCAATACGTTAGAATAAATGGAACTACAAGTCTACCTCTAAGAGTGAAAAGAGGAACACCACAAGGAACTGTGCTGGGTCCATTATAGTTTTTGATTTTCATCAACGATATTGAATCATCTATACATGGAATTGAAACTGTTAATGTCATATCATACGCAGATGATACAGTTGATCATTTTCGTGATGGTTCACGTGTTGATTTTTCTGCTACTTAGCTGTCACATTTGCTGGTCAAATGCTTTTAGTTTCCGGGACCACCGAACGAGTAATATTTATGTATTTATTTAATTATATTACTTCTTGTATTACATTGTTAATTGCTAGTGTTTATACCCTTTACAACAAAGATCTAAGATTCTTACCTTAGCATGTTCAAGGATATGCGTGTCCAGCGCCAGGATCAAAACTGATAGCTGTGATTCCTTGTCTGCTGCTTACCTGTTGGGCTGACGTCACGTCTACCGCTATAGCCAATCATCGCCAGCCGGCCTGTGGGATTTCCAGATCATTCAATGGTACCACTATTTAAACGGCGTCTTTCTTCTCCAAGACGTTCATTCAGAGGTTCATTCTGTCCATCAGACTTCCACGCTTCACTTCTACGGTGTACTTCCACTGTATGACAGCCCAAGCAACCCTTTACTTCACTGCGCTGGCGGCAACATAATACCACGTTGCTACGGCATGACACATGGTTCGTCATCCTCGCATATGATCAAAACAAGTTGAGTGGTGGTCAACTCAGATCATATTATGATCCGCTATACAAGATGGGAACTTGATTGTTACTCTTCAGTGACCTTCTACAAATGGTACAACTGAAATACCAAAGGGAAAACTTGCTCTAAGCAGAGCCATCATTTATGGATGCTGCACATTCTAAACGCAACGTCTAGTCATTTCCAAACCACAAGTTTACGTCGTCCAGCCAGCAAGCTCCGGCTACGGCCGACCTGCCGCACCAAAGACTTTCTAGCCAACATATTTACCATTTTCAATTCAAAGTGTTTTCCTCTTTTCTATTTATGTATACTCAGCAAGTTAAATAATTTATAAAGTTTATATTGTGATAACGCTCAAATGTTCATGTGTGAAGTTAAAGATCCAGGTCACAATTCCTTAAAGCCAAGTATTCAGTCTAACAAATCATTCCAAGGTAGTTATTTGGTCCAGGCTTTCTCCCGTTTATGAGGAAGAACTCGGGCTGTTCTCCCCATAACCAACAGTAGTTTGTGTTGAGGGTAGAACATGGGGAAATGTAAAACAAATTGCAACTACTGCATTGAAAATTTTAAATATATGGCTAGATGGTAACGAACTATGTTTAAATATAACTAAATCAAAGTTCGTAAGATTCAGTTTAAAAGCAGTTGATGATGATTTTAATGAACTAAAAATGCACACTTTGAACTGTTATCAGAACTGGGACTGTCCTAAAATAGCTAAAGTGTATATAGTTAAATATCAGGGATTATTTGTAGAAAGTGACATGAAAAGGAAAAGCCAATGCAAACACCTTACAAGTAAAATAAGAAGAACCATCTATATATTTCACAATTTAAAACATATTGTCAATTACAAATTGATAAGAGACATCTACCATACTCTAGTCCAGTCAGTTCTTACATATGGTATTCTTGCCTGGTGAGGTGCCTATGAAAATTTACTAAAAAGTGTTCAGATAGTGCAGAATGGCATACTGCGTATAATGTTGAAGAAAGACAGATTATGTCCGACTATGAGACTGTATGCTGAGACAAGGGTCTTCAACATTAAACAATTGTATGTTTTTGAAATATATAAGTACATTTTTAAAGATAGAAATAGAATTCAAGTTGTTAGTCACGGGTATGAAACCAGAGAATCACTCTATTTTATATCAACCTAAGTTAAATATCGCTAAACGTAAATTTCTGTATTTCTCACCAAAATCATGAAACATTCCACCAATTAAATTAAAAGAATTTAAAGGAAATCCTGCAAACCTGAAAATGCATATAAAACATTTTCTCAGAGAAAACAAAATTAAAATTGAAAATATAATTAGTTGGGCCTACAAGTTTACACAAACACTAATTCAATTTTCCTTCTTATTCATTATTTACATAGAACGTGTTATTCGGCCGAGCCATTATACAATATTTAGAAATAGTAATCAATGATAAACAAGCCACACACAAGGTTGCACCTTTTAGTGGCATATGTGATATCTCTTCCTGCTCTGTGTGAATTTGATATCCTATTTAGGCTTGTTTTTATCATATTGTAACAATATAATATAATAATTGTAAATTTACAGGTTAAACAATGAGTAGGAAGTGTAAGGAAATTCATAAAATGTGTACACTGATTCTGAATTCTGCAAAAATGTGTGTATTTGTAACGATTTAATCAATAAATAAATATCTATACGTGGCTTCTTGCAAATAGCAATTATCCACGATACTGCGTATTTCTTCATACTAGAAGAGTTACGTTCCTTTCATTAGGTAACTTCCTATGTTTTAAAATATCAATTACAAGTCCCGGGAGTAACTATATCACGAAAGTAATTGGCCATGAGAAGCTCTTCATTTGATTAGACCCCTTCTAATTGGTCAATTGGCAGTATCCAAACGGAAAATTCATTTCTTTATAGCCCTCAATATTCTCGGCAATCCATTGTCAGCTTGCTGGCTCCCATAATGCACGATAATTACGTGACTCGATCTGGCTTCACTTCAGAAACTGGTTCTAGGCACACTTCCAGAGTTCATATTTCAATGCTTTTTACTTAACAAGGGGATCGAAATTATGACAATAGAGGGATATATTACACGTATGCGTGTGTTGTATACTTTTCATTTTTCTTAAGTTTGGTCTGTTATTCATATTTTTCTGTACTGTTCAAAACCACATTCAAAACTGGGTTCTCTCTGTGACATTGAGAAACATATTAATCCTCAGTACACAAAGCTATATTCATTTGAAACACTTGGAATACTATTCATAATGTTGAATTTTGGGCTTATGCCGTGTTTTATTATACTAATATTCGACGCGTTTCGAAAGAAACCATGTCTTTCATCGTCAGGAATAATCTGGAATACGACAATGTTGCTAAGAGAAAGCAACGAAGAACATATAGAAGGTGCCCAAAGATGGACGCGATTATAGCCCCATGTTAGGGACAACGGAAAGCAGCAGTGAATTACTTTCTCAGGGTTCTGATAATAGGTAGCCAGGATTCACTGAGATTGTAGCCGGTGTCACGGTTGAAATTATCTGGGTGTTTACGTATTTCAACTGCTTCCCTGATGATTCTGGGACGATATTGCTTTATACGGGCAAGAACATCCACTCCTTGGAACATGACATCATGGCCAGGTGTTAAAGCATGATCGGCAACAGCTGATTTATCAGGTTGAATGAGCCTGATACATCTATTATGTTCCTTAATGCGAGTGCATATTGTTCTCGAAGTCTGCCCGATGTAAACCTTGCCACAAGTACAGGGAACTCTGTAGATACCCGGTTGTTGCAATTTAGGCAAACTGTCCTTAGTTGGTCGCAGGAGTTGCCTAATCTTAACAGAAGTTCCAAATACAGTCCGTATGTTGTACCGACGTAGGATTTTAGCAATACGATCCGTTGTGTTATGTATGTACGGAAGGTAAGCAGTTCCTCTTACATCTCTTTTCTCAACTGACGTCCTATTATTATTTGTTGGTTTCAGAACCGTAGAAATCAAAGCCTTGCTATAACCGTTGCTCTCAAAGGTGGTTCGCAGGGTGTTAATTTCTTCTTGTAAAGAAGACACTTCACAAATCCTCCTAGCCCTGGTAGTTAGAGTTGTAAGGATACCATGTTTCTGGGCAGGGTGATGGTGAGAACTTGCGTGGAGATATCTATTGGTGTGTGTTGGCTTACGAAAAACGCTGTGTCCTAAAGATCCATCCACTTTCTTGGTGACGAGAACATCTAAAAAAGGTATTTTGCCGTCAGATTCCTTTTCCATGGTGAAACAAATGGAAGGGTGCTGGAGATTAAGGTGATCCAGGAAATGACTAAGATTTTCCTCACCTTCCGTGAGGAAAATCTTAGTCATTTCCTGGATCACCTTAATCTCCAGCACCCTTCCATTTGTTTCACCATGGAAAAGGAATCTGACGGCAAAATACCTTTTTTAGATGTTCTCGTCACCAAGAAAGTGGATGGATCTTTAGGACACAGCGTTTTTCGTAAGCCAACACACACCAATAGATATCTCCACGCAAGTTCTCACCATCACCCTGCCCAGAAACATGGTATCCTTACAACTCTAACTACCAGGGCTAGGAGGATTTGTGAAGTGTCTTCTTTACAAGAAGAAATTAACACCCTGCGAACCACCTTTGAGAGCAACGGTTATAGCAAGGCTTTGATTTCTACGGTTCTGAAACCAACAAATAATAATAGGACGTCAGTTGAGAAAAGAGATGTAAGAGGAACTGCTTACCTTCCGTACATACATAACACAACGGATCGTATTGCTAAAATCCTACGTCGGTACAACATACGGACTGTATTTGGAACTTCTGTTAAGATTAGGCAACTCCTGCGACCAACTAAGGACAGTTTGCCTAAATTGCAACAACCGGGTATCTACAGAGTTCCCTGTACTTGTGGCAAGGTTTACATCGGGCAGACTTCTAGAACAATATGCACTCGCATTAAGGAACATAATAGATGTATCAGGCTCATTCAACCTGATAAATCAGCTGTTGCCGATCATGCTTTAACACCTGGCCATGATGTCATGTTCCAAGGAGTGGATGTTCTTGCCCGTATAAAGCAATATCGTCCCAGAATCATCAGGGAAGCAGTTGAAATACGTAAACACCCAGATAATTTCAACCGTGACACCGGCTACAATCTCAGTGAATCCTGGCTACCTATTATCAGAACCCTGAGAAAGTAATTCACTGCTGCTTTCCGTTGTCCCTAACATGGGGCTATAATCGCGTCCATCTTTGGGCACCTTCTATATGTTCTTCGTTGCTTTCTCTTAGCAACATTGTCGTATTCCAGATTATTCCTGACGATGAAAGACATGGTTTCTTTCGAAACGCGTCGAATATTAGTATAATAAAACACGGCATAAGCCCAAAATTCAACATTATGAATAATAACACGGGCCGTGAAAGTCTAAATGACAACTTGGAATACTATTTTGAGATTCAGTTCAGTAGAAAGAAAATATATAGCCACCTTATTGGCGAGATTTTGCACATATTTTTGGGGGAGTGAGAGGTTTACTAAACTGTCTTAAATTGTAACCTGTGCTAATCGATATTCGCCGATGGCTACATTCATGTAATAGTTGTGAGCATGCCTTCAAAATGTAAGAATGCCAACAGCCAGAATCAACCAAATTGAGTGGAGTTTAATGTAGATGGAAATATATGAAATGCAGAATAATTATATTGTAGAAAAGAGTGACGATTCAGGTATTGCATGAAAATCATTTTTCCACATTGTGGCTGATAGACAAAGATGTATATCTTAACTGACCGTATTTCACTTTTATATAATATTTCGAGAGTTGTATTCACTCACAGTTTCATATAAAGACAGGTAGAGAGAGAGAGGTATGACATGTGCTCATTGAAATGTGTCCATGAATAATCAGTATATTGTGTTTGAGACTGAACAAGGGATTATGATAATATATTATTAATTTATCAGCTGTACATACATGCCATATTTGGGGTGTTTCAGGGAAACAGTGAATATTTGAGGAGGTGGTAGTATAGATGAATAAAATTGCAATAAAGAATTCAATATAACATGTGTCCCATTTTTATTGCGTACCGAGATGCAGACGTTGATATGTAAACAGAGCCGTTGTCGTTTCGTGTGTTGGTACACGTGGTCTTTCTGCACTTTCCATGTATAAGAGTATGGCGGACATTACGCATGCACACCTTCGAGCAGGAGATGCTGATAGACGATTGGATTTTTTTCGTTAGATACGTGCAACTCGTCAAGTAATCCCATTTGTAACCTTCACTGATGAAGCCAGGTTCACTCGTAACGGCATCAATAACACTCGTAATGAACATCAGTGGTCAGAAGAAAACCCACATACCATTGTGGACAGTCATTTTCAGGAACGCTTCTCTGTAAATGTGGTGTGGGTTGATAATCAGTTGATTGGGCCTGTTGTGTTACCGCATGGTCTAATAGGACCCCATTATCTACACTTTCTTGGAAATGAACTCCAGCATTATTGGAAGAGATTCCTTTGGCTATAAGATGTGTATGTTCTTCCAGCATGACAGGGCTCCTACACGTTCTAGTCGTCTGGTGATACAACATCGAAACCTAACATTCCCTGGAAGATGGATAGGGACATATGGGGACGTTTCTTGGCCACCAAGATCCCCAGACCTTGCCTTTTTGGACTTTTGCCTGTGGGGATGCTTGAAAAGCGAATTTTAAATAAGGAATAAGTTAGAACAAGAGGAGAGTTGGTCGTTACGATTATGCATAGTGGAGCCCTCATCAAAGAACGACAAGACGCCCCCAAAGAGCTACACGGGGTGAGAAGTGCAAAATGCATTGGTGGTGGAATTATTGAAACTTTGAACGTCATCATTTGTCTTGGATTTACATTTATTTGGGTTAGATACTACCAGCTGTATCTCTGTACGCAATACAAATGGGACACATGTTATATGGAATATTGTATGGCAATTCATCTATACTACCACTTCCTAAGATATTTACTGTTCCTCCTGAAACACCCTGTATATATTGACAGCCATTTCTAAGACAATTTCATTGTGAGAATTGATGGCAGTACTTGCATATGAGTGAAAGTGATGTGGTCTTAAATACCGATTTTGACTTTTGGTCATCACGGAGAGGTTATGAATCGCGATATTACAGAATGAGCGATGGAAAATAATAAAAGTGTGAGATGCACGTGTCGAAAATTGAAAATAATTTTGGTCATTATGGTCCCAGTCTACGCCGAAATCCCATGGGATCGATTGCCGACATCAACCAACGAATGATCCCATTGTAGAAAAAAATTGCAGAGAAGACCAGGCGTTGTGCCTGTTCCCGTATTGTTACGAGATGCATTGGCCGGGCTAGAAGGCATTACATCCCGCCTGGAAGAAATACACGTCTCCTTATTTTCGTTTGTACATTGTAATCCGGTTTGGGCATAAATATATTTTGTTCTAGCTCGGTAGGGGGGGTTGCCAGGATCGTTGGTACGTGGGTTATTTTTCTTTCAACTCCAACAATGCACAGACCTGACCTACTTAACCAAACTACAAAAATCTAACTAAAAATCAACACAAGTAATCCTGTAAAACACATCACCCCACGTCATTTATTCCCCTCAATAAAATTGACATAGGGTGAATAGCACTCTTTATAATGTTAATGCAACACCTTGTGTTTAAGTTTAATTAATTTAATTGTGTCGTGTGCCTAAAATCTTCTGGTTTCTTTTCCAAACGTGTGGAAAAATAAAATGTAACGCATTTTTAAGCTTGGGGAAATTAACAATAATTCAAAAATGGAATTATCATTTCCGGCAGAAGTTAATCATCTAATTTCACTGATAATAATTGCTCGACAATGAGTATACTGACACTGTATTATTTTACACCAAATATGAGCTTCTCGGTGACCTAACA